>JAHPZR010030648.1:0-21564 GCA_019787425.1 Platygyra sinensis
TGTACGTCGTTTGTAATCATGTTAACCTTCTCCATCCTTTACCATCCTTGTTCCTTTATGATTTATTATTATCTCTTCGGTGTTTTTCTTTCTTAGTAAACCACTATTTTCAGGTTTCCTTCAATTTAAAGATTTTGTTCGTGGCCAGAATAACTAAAAATGCCGCGACTGAGCTACTAAGAGCTTTAAGCGACCGCGAAAATCATCTGCAATGATGGATAGTAAAATCACTCACCTTTGCTCCACTCGGTCCAACAGCACCAGGCTGACCTGTCGGGCCAGGCGGCCCCTAAAACGTCAATAAAATCATTAGTTGTTTTTACTTACGAGGTACATTTTCTACCGAGCAGACTATTGAAAATTCGTAAGCCCGTCAGTAAGCACACTTCAGATGTGTCTCGCAAAGTTATGGAGATAAACAATTTTAGAAATGTTTGTTTCGATAGCACCTGAATGGTGACATTTCTATATTCTTGCTCGATCATATAATGGGCCAATTTACACTCATTGATTTTTGCCTTCCTGGTTAAGAGAACTCAAGGAGATTTCGCTCGCTTGATAAAGCATGCTGTTATCAAACGGGACCTCCTGGGTCAACAGCTGGGAGATTGACAATTCTAAGATGCATTCAAAATTACGATCTTTCACAATCTGCGAATTAGACAGTGCCAAGAGATTTGTTTTAATTTTGTAGGGCCAGCACTTCTAAGAACCAGAAGGAGCCAAAATGCTAGTTGTAGCTACGTCCCTGATAGAGTGAGAGCTAAACTTACAGTTCCACCCAAGTAGCCTGCTTGTCCGTTTGGTCCTGGATCACCTCGAGGGCCCTGGCGTATGAAACCAGAAAAAACGTTAATAAACTACCAGTATATGAGCTTCACATTCACTTTCACCCATCCTCCTCATCCCAAGTGGCACATAAGCCCTATACACTCTGTCCACCAGCCAGCTCTTGTCTCTCTTGTCAGCCGCTGCAATGTCCCGTTACAACTCGCTCTAGGTCCTTCGCATGCAGCTTGACCGATGTACATGGCACTGATACAAGATAAGGAAGAGATAGCCTAGAAGATCATCTTATCTTTTAAAGGCACATAATGAAGGAATCCATAGTTACTGCATAAAATTGAAATCCAGACTATAATAGCCTTCTGCGCATCAGTACAAACATGTCGCTACAATTCACCCTTTCGAAAGCAGAACATGCTTCGAAGACATCATTATGCGAGGTCGTGGAGAAGCATAGTTTATGTCCATTCTGTCGGGATTGTATGTCTAAACTAAACATCTTTATAATTAACTCTTTGGATTAAATTAACACATCTCACCGGGTCGCCATTAGCACCGGATTGTCCACCAATTCCTCTCTCTCCAGAACTGCCCTTCAATAAAAGTACCAAAGGGCGTAAAACGTCTTAAAGGAAAGCGAGCAAATGAAAGTACCGGTATCCTATTAAGTCATGTGTACAGTTATCTCTTTTCACTTTTAATGTCACTTTGAACCGGCTGACGGAATTGAAATTTGCCTGGGATGGAATCCTCACTGAAAATTTAATGTTCGATTGAGCATTTGATTAGGATAAGTGAGAATTCAATCCAGGGATCGGAATCCGTCGACTGCACTTCGCTTTTAATTGTTCCCTAACGCCTCCCTCGTTCAAGACAATATATGGATGATAAATGAGAACAACGGCTAATATAGTGGTATGCATCCCTTAAGTTTATATCAAGAGAATTTTCTGGTTTCTATTCACTTCCACTGTGGAACACACTTGCCTTCAATCCCATTTCCCCTGTCATTCCCTGTTCTCCTGGATCACCATTGGCGCCCTAAAGAAAACGTAATTCAATACTTAGTACTTAAGAGGGTCTAGGGGCCCCGTTTCCTGAAAGCCCCGGACACTTTTCGGGCCCGCAAAGAGAAATACGCCAGTGCCGGCTTCACCGGCCACTGGCTCGCCTTTGAACTTTACCTTTACGTTTTCCAAATCAGGGAATAAAGGCTTCCTTTCAATAATTTTAATAAGCGAAAAAGGATTATCGTTTGACTATTTAATTAAAAACCATATTAAATACGGCATAAATGATTTGACTGCAATCACATTTGACCACTGAATGGTCTCTCAAGCTTATAATGATGCTCTGCGGATTCTCAACCTCGTACTTACCACACTGCCTTCACCGCCATTACGGCCGCGACGACCAAGTGGTCCTTGATCTCCCTGGAAGATGACCACAGAAAAAAGGAATATTTTAGAGCAACAAACTTCTTTTAAGAGACAGTTGTTTCTGCGACAAATAATAGCATATACTATAGATTCACAGAAAACCACCTAGAATATACACGAACATAAGACAGTGTAAGGTTAATACAGGTAAATGGTAATTTATTTTCAGGCAAATTAAAAGTTCTTGTTTTCTTACATCTTCTCCTCTGGTTCCTCTTGGTCCTGCGGCTCCCACTGGTCCAGCAGGTCCCTATCATAAAAAAGAAAGAAACAAACAGATACAGATAAGAGAAAAGAAGGCAATAAGGAGGAAGGAAGAGAGGAAAAACAAAGATCGAAAGTAAGAGGGGAAAAAGGAAGAAAGTGAAAACAATCCAAAACAAGAAAAAAAGAAAAGAAAGGAAGACACAGAGAAAAACGAAAGATGGAAGAGAAAAGGGGAAATTAGAAAGAAAAAATGAGAAAGAATAAGTGACCAATAAAGCAAGTCAGTTGTTGGCTAAAAAAGATTGTGTTAAGTCATTTCTGATAGTTTTCGCTTCCTTACTGTCTGTCCTTGATTTCCGACACTTCCTGCATCGCCCACAGGTCCTTGCGATCCCTGTAATCGGATTGAAATGAACATAAAACGTCCATTGGATGAAGAGAAATTTATCATAAAACATTCAATGTCCAATGTACCTATTAAAGCTATATTTTTTGAGGTCATAGTTTAGAGTAGCCTTTGTGTGTCCTGTGGCAAACTATGTAGTTCCAAAATAACATGGTGTAACCTCCCCAGGCTCCTTTAATTCGTGGCAATGGATTAACTCCCCATAGTTTGACGATCGCACGCGCGCTGAGGTTTTCCTCCCTGATGAAAGCGTTATCTGCGCGCGCTCAAAGGAAACGTCAGTGTTTGTCCATATTTTATGACGTCGGCATGAACCCCAAAAGCAAAAACTGACAGTGAATTTTCTCGCGTTACTTTGCGAGAAAATCCGTAAAATTGTCAAGCTGGTGATATATATTGTATATTTTTTCAGGGAAGTCTATCTAAATGGCGCAGTGGTGAGAGCGCTCGCCTCCCACCAATGTGTCCTGGGTTCGATTTCCGGACCTGGGGCCCGTTTCTCGAAAGACCCGTTAACTTACCGGGCCCGGAATCAGATTTTGATATCAAAGTCTCAAGAAAAGTAGGGCGTGTTCCGACCTCTGATGAAGTCCATTTTGTTTCTTTAGCTGATAACTTTACTGTACAATTTTCAAACGTTTTGAAACTCCCTCTAGAATGGAAAACACAAGCCCGGTAATTACCGGGAGCTTCGAGTTTCTCGAAAGACCCGGTAACTTAATGGGCCCGAAACCATATTTTGAAATCAAAATCTCAAGAAAAGTAGGGTGTGTTCTGAACTCTAATAAAGTCCTTTTTGTTTCTTTAGCTAATACCTTTACTGTATACTATTCAAAGCTTTTGAAACTCCCATCTGGAATGGAAAACAAAACAGCTTAACGGGCCCGGTAATTACCGGGAACTTCGAGAGACGGGCCCCGGCGTCATATGTGGGTTGAGTTTGTTGTTGGTTCTCTTCCTTGCTCCGAGAGGTTTTCTCCGGGTACTCCGGTTTCTCCCCTCTCCTAAAAAACCAACATTTCCAAATTCCAATTCGATCCTGGAATGAACGGAACGAGTTCTTATGAACTCCTTGGTGCTCCGTGGGTAAACAAATTACATTTACATTTTTTTTTCGCATTTGTTTTTACAAAGCTTTGTAGTTGGTAGGAAACGCTTTTCTTTGAACATTTATAGTTCAAGCCTAAAAGCCAAGATTTCATCACTGCTAATTACATGTAATCAGTCTGAGAGTACTAGGCGTCAAATCGAATGCAAAAACAACATTCAAAACTTAGCACGTGCGAGCAACGCTATATGATTAACCTTTTAACGTGAGTTTGTAATGATTAGTACTCACTGGCGGGCCAGGTTTTCCCTCGTCTCCTCGTTCACCAATTTGTCCATCTACTCCCTAAACAGGAAAAATGACATGATCGACAATAAACTCATTTTCAGTTTTTGTTTTATGTGTATGTGTGCGAAATTAATGTGTACTGCACTCACTTGATCTCCAGAAAGTCCTTGTAATCCAGGAGTTCCAGGATTTCCCTAAAGAGAAAAAAGAGAAAAAAGAAAACTATCAAACTTAGTAATATCCGCTTTGATCACGCTTCATCTCGCTTCATCCCACCCTCCACCGTAAGCTGCTGTAAACGTGGATGCCTAAAAGGAAAATTCTGCTCGGAAAGCGAAAGCCAGTTCAGTAACAGCGAGATACATCATGCTGTTCATCGTCGGCTTCGCACTTCCTAGCACCAGATAAACTGCTTTATTAGTTCACTTATAGCCTCTTCCAGGAGTTCAGTTAGTTGGGGCGCAGCGCGAAAAAAACGGGGGAGCGAAATAAAAGAGAAGCGAGGCTTGGTGCACCATTTTTCGCGCTGCGCCCAAACTCACTGGACGCCTGGAAGATGCTAGTTCGTTCACAACTTTGTGATCAAAGCAATCCGGTAAATAAAAATAGATTTAGTTGTTGTTGTACCCTTTGTCCAGGTGAGCCATTTGTGCCAGCCTCCCCCTTTGGACCCTATAAATTTGGAGAAAACAGAAGTCAGGTTTCTCTCTAAATCTGTGAAACATATATTCTTACTAGGTTTAATATCTTTTGCGCAAATTGACCCTAAGGAAATTAACACTTGTACGCACTCACGCTATCGGTCTGCTCACCAGCTCACTGACAACCCCGTTGTTAAGCGGTCACCAGCAGCCCAGGCATCTACGTGGTGCTAATGTTAACGAGGTAGAGTCCAATTTTAAGAATTCGCTGTGCAGGATGAAGATATGACAGTTGGTTTCTTATAGGAAGATTTACACGCTTTTAAGCAACTATATACGGCAAAGGCGAAGTCGTTCGAGCTTTTTTTTTTTTTTTTTTTTTTTTTCATGATTGCACTTTTTATTTACAACATTTTTTACAACAACACTTACGTACATCAACATACCATACAAGCTTCGAGCTTATTGAAACTTCTTGATGACGTTCTGATTTAGGAGAGGTAATGAAATACACCTAACCTGTCCCCCAGAAAAGCCGGTTGATCCATCACTTCCTCGGGATCCTTGATCTCCCTAAAAATGTCAAAGAAGAAGGGCAGACTAAAAATCAGTAAATCGGTATGTAAACATTAAATGAATAATCAAAATCATACATATAAGAAACAACAACAAAAATACAAAAAAATGGCAATAAAACTTCTAAGCACTCTTGATCATTGTGTTCTCGACAGAATATTAAAAAAAAAGACCCGGTAAAAAAGAACTTAAATAAACATATTGAAATCATAGTGATGTATCCATATATTGCATATCTTCTTTCAGCCAATTCAGATTATTAGTTTCGAAAAAGGGGAAGTTTCAAAAGTAAAAAAAAAAAATAAAATAAAAGAAATAGAATTGTAATAGAGGATCGTGATATCTTAAAGGGAACCTCCATTCTTACAACAAGTTGCTTTGAATTGTTTGAAGTAATTATAATATTTAATCTCAAATTTTACTGGACAAGGTGAAAATAACATTCAAGATTAACAAAAATTGAGTTAATTTTCGCTTTTAAATTTCCCGTGCACCGCCATTTTGGACTTTGTGATGTGGTTGCCGCTATTGTTATGAAGCAGAGCATCTTTTGTGTGAAACAACTGGGCAACCATATGATGTCATAATCCAGATGGCGGAGCGCGGGAAATTTAAAAGCAAGCATAGGTGATGGCAGACCCTGTTTGACCTGACACTGACACCTCATCGCTGCAAGAGTGCAGATCCCTTTAAATTACAAGTTAAATCAGGCAATAATATTCTTGATTCTCTCCTGTCCTACAATTAGACTACGCTGTCCTACAATAACTACGCTGAAAGTCGAAAACCTAACGGTTTATTTTGCCTCCAATCTCATTAAAACAAGATTACTGACAATGGATACCATGTATGAAATATACTCTATATATTAAATAAGCAATATAAATGCTATAATATTTGGATAAATATTTGTGTATATTGAGATTATTGTTATTATTGTATGCTAACCTGGTCACCCTGGCCTCCTTCTGCTCCGCTCGGACCTTCGGGGCCTGACACACCCTAAAGATAAATACACCCAAGACATTATGAGTGAAACACACAATTGGTTTGTCTGCAAAGAAGACTATTAACCACGCCGTAATAGTTAATGCACATTGTAATCCATCAGACATGTCAGATATTTTCGAAACCTCGACGCTCACAATTTTCCTAGAACTTCGCTCTCAAACACTGTTCACTTTCGGAACAGATATCGTCGGCGGACAAATATCCGTGTTGAGCATATTTTGGCGCCAAATGGAGACTAATGTTTTTTTATCCAATTAACAAACCTCGACTCCCATCGAGCCTTGCGTGCCTACGCTACCAGGTAATCCTTGCTCGCCCTGTGAAATACAAACACAAGGAATCGATTAAACACTTAGCCACACACAGCTTGCTATCTGATTCTTATCAATGACTCTAATAAAAAATTTTCAGTGCCACTCATCTTACCTTTTCTCCAGGAAGTCCTACTTCTCCAGGAGATCCCTGTGAGCCTTCTTGGCCCTGAAAAAAAGTACGAAAAAGTTAACTTTATTATATAAAATTAAGTGCTATCCCGACTGGTAGTAAACTGATATAAACGCTATCCCACATATGACGATATTATTTTTACCCACACCTGCGTGATAATATTTTTGATAACATTTTCGGCTGTTTAACTGTACTTAAAACTTTTGGTGTATGATCGAAACATCTTCCGATCTTCATCAGAAGTCTTCGGTGATCTTCGGAGGTTTTCGGAAAGAGTTTGCAAACGTTCCAACAACTTTTGGACATTCTTCTGAATCTTCGAAAAGTGGTCAAAAACCGTGGGATTTTATCTGGCGCAGGCTTGCGTGATAATACGAGCAATGTAAGTGAGCTCGCAGACCAGTAATTAAAATCTGACTTGACATATGAAAATGAGGCCCTCGAATACCTGTTCTCCTTTTACTCCTTGCGGACCGATAGCTCCAGCAACTCCTCTCTCTCCCTAAATACAAGCAAAGGTCAAAAAAACACTTTAAACTTGCCGTTGCCAAGCTATTGAGTAAGAGAAATCTCGCAAGTAGAAGGAAGTCTGAATCTTTGAGTTAAGGGATTAAGGGATTTTTAATGAAAAACGTATGTGATAACTGACATCATTACACACACTTCCACGTTAAAACTACACCGGAGAAATTAATTTGAAAACTGAAAAAATCTTAGACCATACAGGAAAATCACGCGATCATGGTAGTGCCATAGTTTTTTGGCGGGAAGCTCCGTTTTCAAAATTTTTTCTGTCAACACTACAAGGCAAGGCCGGCGTTTTGAAATTCGTCCGGTTTGAAGAGTATTTCGAAAAGTTCCGTTTTGTGACGGATTAGTATGGAAGGTAGGCCTAACCGTAGAAATAAAACTGCGTCTTCAAATGCTTCCGCTCTGAAGAGCGTTTTCGGAAAGCTACGTTTTCGTGACGGATTAGTGTGGATGGTCAGCCTAATCTTAGAAATAAAGCTGCGTCTTCAAATGCTTCCGCTCTGAAGAGCGTTTTCGAAAAGCTCCGTTTTCGTGACATGTTAGTGTGGACGGTAGGTCTAACCGTAGAAATGGAGGTGCGTTCAAAATTCTCCGACGTAGTGTGAACGGAGCCTTAGCATAACTCAGGTGTATTTGGGACACGATATATGTCTAAATGAAAATTACCCTCTGTCCGGGGGACCCAGCTTCGCCAATCTCTCCTGGCATTCCCTACAAAGGAAAAAACTAACGTAAGTTGTGTATTTTTAGCGCGAAAAAAAAAAATAGTTGCTTGCTTGCAGACGTCCACCATCTTCTCGCGTGAACAAATGAAAATCGTAGACGTATGCACGGAGAGAATAAAATCGCTATCAAACCCAAAAAAGATAACTATATAACCGCTAATGTCTGAAAAAGCTCAGACAGTTCAAGGCATAATCACGAGAATATCTATGTGCACTGGAATAAATCTGCGAGACATGTTACAGAGACATCATCTCACAACACCCTTTATACCAAATATATACTTGATCGAAGTTCTCAGAGGGATTTACCGTCAACCGTGAAACGGCCAAAAAGTTAGCTGCCAACCGTCCAACAAGACATAAAATGCCGTTAGAAGTCAAATAACCGAAAATCATACCCGTCAACCGACAAAAGCTATGTTTTTGACCGTCGACTGTCGAGGGTATCCCCCATTGATGTCCTCAGCACCTTATCGATTTGTATGTTGTGAATTTGTAGGGGCAGGGCAGACCAAGAATTATATGGCGATCTTAATAGCTTTTAAAATACCCCATTTAGCACGAGCGTGAGAACTTTTAGTACTGGAAGTTAATTGCGTTCCACTGTTTTCAATTTTTTTCGTTTCAATTCTTACCGCTGCTCCAGGTGTTCCTGCTAATCCTTGTTGGCCTCCAGAACCTCTCCTACCCTGCAGATCAAACATAACTAGATAAGGTACCATCCCCAACCTTGCAGTGGCATTACGAAGTTTAAGATGATGCTTAGGAAGTTGACCGAATCGAAAACATTGCTGGGTTTATTAATAGCGTATAATTTGATGAAAAAACAAACAAACAAACAAACAAACAAACAAGCAAACAACAAACAACAAAAGAAGAAGGAAAAAAGACACTAAACCAGGTAAAACTCTGAATTTCAGGTTGGCTCTCCTTTGCTCACACTGTTCTCATTGGTCACTTGTCAGGTTTTAGCCAGTTTGTTTGGAAAATCTACTTTGCTGCTTCCTTATTTGTGGACAACTGTGATTCAAACAAACCAAACTGAATAGTACTCTACCCGTTCTCCTTGCGGTCCTGGAACACCCGGCAAGCCTCGCACACCCTAAGAAAGAAACTACAATTTAGATACGTGTTGGTATAAAGTCACTTAACATGTTCTTTATTTTGATTTACCATGATATTGTTTATTCATTAAAGATAAAACCACGTGAATACTTAAAAAACAGTGGCTCTCAACAGCAACAAAAGTAGACAAGGTAAAATGACAATTAAAGAGGCTCTCATGTCATACCGTCACGTTAAAGGTGCTTTTTACTACGAGATCCAAAGTTGGCTCGAGTACCAGCCCCTGTTTGGTAAAGAATCCCCCCCTCCCCCCCTAGGAACGTAGACCGGACTAGAGGAAGCAGAGGAAGTCGAGCCTAGAGCCGAAGTGGTAAAGCGACAACTCATATGGGCTAAAAATACAATTCATGGGAAAAAAATTACTAGTCAGTAGTCCTAAATAGCTAAATAGAGATAATTATTTTATCTCGGAAAAAAACAAAAACAAACCAAACAAACAAACAAACAAAACACGTAAATGGAAAAGGAAGACGAGGCCTTCGAAAGCGAAGAAAACCAATTCACTGTTAGTTTATTAAGACTGACACTTTCCTTTTTCCTGCAATTTTATTCCAAATATTTTCCTATTCCACCCTGCACATATTTTTATTACCTGCATACCGACTTGACCTCGGGAGCCTCTTGATCCTCGATTTCCAACAATTCCCTGAAAAATAATTAAAAAATAATCTTAAATTAAATTCACACGAAAAACAAACAAAAAGTGAGAAATATTAACTGAAATCACTGCAACGCCACGTCGACTTTTCAACCCAGGAAATACAGGCTTCGAAAGCTCTGTAATCACCGAGTTTCAGGCAAAGATACTGATGTTAAGATTATAAACAAGTGTGGGAGTTACGTTATCAGCAGTAATAAGTTTAAGATGCTCGTGTAAAGATAGCCTTCGTCGTAAAAGTTTCCTTTCCATTTCTCTGGTCGGGAGATCGAGCAAGCGAGCGAGCAAACATGCGCGCCTGGGGTGAACGCTTCCTACACTGGCTTTAGTGTTAAGACTTTCTTAAGGTTGTGGGAATTACAAAATCACGTAAAATAAGTCAACGATTCTAATGATAAAGCTACAATCATCTATACCTCTATTCCTTGTGCACCATTTGGTCCGATCACACCCTGGGAACCTGTTTCACCCTAAGCATAAATTATACAAAAGAGATGAAGTGAAGCCTTTTTCTATTTACTTTTTGACATCGCAGTGCATGGTACGCTCGGAAAAGCAAATATATGTTTTTTTGTAGTTCTGTACTAAAATACTTACTCTTAATCCTTCGTATCCTGGGATTCCACGAGAACCACGGTCTCCGGATCCACCCTATAAACAAACGAAATAAGAAATAAAGAATTATAAGTTAATATTTTTTTCGCACAGGAGAACATATTGCTGATACTTCATCTCAACAACGTTTGTAGCTCTTTGAACATAATTGTTTTCAAATGTCCAACCAGTTTAATTACTAAAGCCAAAAATTCTAATGAACCAAAACCACGTGCAGTAACAGGATTACAGAATTAAGGTCTCAGTCATTCACAACAGTTCTGCAGCGGTAACAAGCAGCTTTCAAAAAGGCATAATAAACATTCTAAAAAACAAACATATTAACGACGTCACTTGCATTTTATTTACTTGTCTTGGCTTCGTTTGTTTCTAGTTGTTTATTTTTTAGTTTGCTCATCAGTCAGTTTTTATTCTGTGGGAGTGGTATAAATCGATGCTAAAAAAATCATGGCCCCAAATCAGAGCGGAAAAACGTAATAAGCATGCGCGAGTTTTGGCTGCGCGCCATGCTCCCACCTTGAAAAAATGGCGGGAATTTCGAAGTTCAGGCGAACAAAATTTTAAAAAATGAATAAGCTTTCTTTTATTTTCCCAGTAAGTAGCAACACGTTTTTGTCACCGGTGAAAAGCTAAGAGCTGGTGTACTGTTCTCGTAGAAGATCAATTTTTTTTCGGCCAAAATTTACATTAAGAAGATTTCCGAACCTTTAATTCCCCACAGTACACAAGAAATTTCCGTTCGAAGACACATATTGCATATATATAAGAAAACCACTGAACAGCCCATCTGATAGGATGCGGAAAAAAATGGAAAATTATGCGGAAATTTTCGGCAATATTATACGGAAGAAAGTGATGATTATGCGGAAAAGAGGCCAGATTATGCGGAAATTTCTAAAATGAATAAAGTTGTTCCCTTGGCTTTTTCAAACGTATAAAATACACGTTAACGCCTTACCGAGAATTTAACTCCTTCATGAAATGTTCGTGGACAGGTATTTCAATTCTTCATTCAACGCAGTTTTTCCATAAGATTTTTTTCTTCGAAGATTAGAAACCAGATATTAAATTGGACAAGGAAAACTGGATACCGGAAGTCCAAAAACTAGAACCCAGGCCCATCACCAGAAGATGCATGGAATGCTTGGAGGTTTAAAATTGTTTTACGAACAAAAGGCGTGTTTTGGTCGCTGTTTTGGGTGAATAACTTCTTCAAAATAATCAATCTCTTCGCTAGTTTTGCTTCTGAGGATGGTAAGCAGTTGCTCTCTCGCTTATATGTAGCAATTTTCTAGTTTTGTGCGGAAAAATGCCTCTAGGATGCGGAGGATGCGGAAGTAGGCAAATTATGCGGATCCGCACCACGGCATCCTGTCAGATGCCCTGACTGAATATATAAGCAAGAGAGCCTCTCAGCAGGCAGGGGCGCCTTGGTTTCTTGACAGTGAAATGCCGAAAAAACTCACGACCCAGCCTGCATTATTACCTAAGCAGAAGGGCTAAGGATCCGCAGAAAGCTGCGCTGTTCATTTTTTTCCGCTCTGAAGGCCACAATAACAGGTAACAACTGATTAGAACCCACTCACCCTCCGTCCTGTGGGACCCGGAGGGCCTGAGCTTCCTGGACGACCCATTTCACCCTATCCAAACAAGATATTTAAAACATCAATTAATGTGCATACTGCTTTCTTACTATTTAATGAAAATCTATTTAATTTACAGGACATCATTCGTAGCTTTGATTGTAATTTTTTTTCTAAACATCTTTGGGAAAGAGAGAAGGTGATATATGAAATATACTGAATACTGCATGCATGACAATAGTCGTTAACATTTCTCGTGTGCTGCGGGATTTATATTCTACATGCAGAAATGTCCTAATAAGTAAACCTTTCACGGATGATGAAATATATTATTTTTGTTTCTCTTTTGTCACTTAGTATAGGTAATCATACGGTTTCGAGTTCAATTTGGAATTAATTTGCAGGAGTGAGTTTTTCAAAAAGCTGAAATTGCACGAGCCGCTTCGGCTCGGCAAATTAATTTCAAATTGAACGAGAAAACCGTATGATTACTTATTAATAATACAAACATGAAATAATTTGCTCCGGAAAAGTCCCAGAAGACGTTTCTTGAAGCCATTTTTTTCGCATACGAGAAAACGTTTTTCAAAGTTTCCATACAAATTTTTTGTCATTCCTTTACATGATATCATTGGCCTACAAAATTTCTTATTGTCTTTCTGCCAATCATAATCTAGAATTACGACGTGTACATTGCACTGATGTTTCACTTTTTGCACCGGTGTTACACTTGAACGGCACTGCTCTCAACCAATCAGAATCGAGTATTTTTTTCATGTGTATTATTAAGCGCTATAACTATTTACTGTTGTACAGTTATTAACGCAGAGAAATTTCCACCTTGACACTGTGTCGAAAGAACTGGACAAGGACGAAATAACAGATAAATTGCTTGCATTTCTTGCCAAAACAATTTTGGACGTTCACTGGACCCCTCAGCTTTAAAATCACAGGAGATAATGTTAGGGGTGAAAACAATTTCAAGCCACGCTCACAAAACATGATCTTGGTTCCTCGTAGGAGTTCTTTTCAAAATTTCCGAAGAGCACACTGTCCTTTTTTATGGGAGTCCCCCACGGGTTTCTGACGTCTCATTTTGGGAAAAAATGTTTCGGACAAAAAATTTGGACGCTGCTGAAACATAGCTAAAGTAAATTTAAGTGCATACAAAACATGACTAAAAGTGAAACAAAATCAGTGAGGATAATAGCTTTTACTGCAGCCTCAAGGTTTTATAGATACACTGACGAGAAAATTAAACAGATTAAATGTAGCTGTTACGTATATCAAACTGTTTCTTAAGTAGTAGTGGTCTGACACACCGCCCTTCCTTTGTCTCCCATAAATCCTGCTTGACCAGTTGTTCCAGTAGAACCCTGTACGAAAGATACAATCACTTAAAAATAAAAAGATAGCTTTGTAACTGATAGTCACCGAAAATCAATCAATATTGTAATTATACATATAACTGAGATCATTTACATAAATTTGACTTACAAGGCTTCCTAGGCGTCCTGTCTCTCCAGCATCGCCGGGGTCACCCTGAAAGATAAATGTAGAAAATAAGTCAAAATGGGAGTTTTGATATTGGAGATGTGAGAAGAAACTATATAAAGTCTTAAAGTCACTATCCCAAATCGTCTATCTTGAGTAAAATGTTATGGCTACTCACTTAACTCTTTTTCGCCATAATTGAAAGTTCTTTAACTACTTAAATCCCTTTTTGATGGTAAAAGGTTATGGAAAAAATGAAGATGAGAGATATGTAAATTCAATGCCCAGCCGGGTGGGAATGGGTCGGCCAGGAAGCTCCAGGCCCTCCCGGGTCCCACAGGACGGCGGGTGGAGTGGGTTCTAATCAGTTGTTACCTGTTATTGTGGCCTTCAGAGCGGAAAAAAATGAACAGCGGCAGCTTTCTGCGGATCCTTAGCCCTTCTGCTTAGGTAATAATGCAGGCTGGGTCGTGAGTTTTTTCGGCATTTCACTGTCAAGAAACCAAGGCGCCCTGCCTGCTGAGAGGCTCTCTTGCTTATATATTCAGTCAGGGCATCTGACAGGATGCCGTGGTGCGGATCCGCCATAATTTGCCTACTTCCGCATCCTCCGCATCCTAGAGGCATTTTTCCGCACAAAACTAGAAAATTGCTACATATATGAAGCGAGAGAGCAACTGCTTACCATCCTCAGAAGCAAAACTAGCGAAGAGATTGATTATTTTGAAGAAGTTATTCACCCAAAACAGCGACCAAAACACGCCTTTTTGTTCGTAAACAATTTTAAACCTCCAAGCATTCCATGCATCTTCTGGTGATGGGCCTGGGTTCTAGTTTTTGGACTTCCGGTATCCAGTTTTCCTTGTCCAATTTAATATCTGGTTTCTAATCTTCGAGAAAAAAATCTTATGGAAAAAACTGCGTTGAATGAAGAATTGAAATACCTGTCCACGAACATTTCATGAAGGAGTTAAATTCTCGTAAGGCGTTAACGTGTATTTTATACGTTTGAAAAAGCCAAGGGAACAACTTTATTCATTTTAGAAATTTCCGCATAATCTGGCCTCTTTTTCCGCATAATCATCACTTTCTTCCGTATAATATTGCCGAAAATTTCCGCATAATTTTCCATTTTTTTTCCGCATCCTATCAGATGGGCTGTTCAAGTGGTTTTCTTATATATATGCAATATGTGTCTTCGAACGGAAATTTCTTGTGTACTGTGGGGAATTAAAGGTTCGGAAATCTTCTTAATGTAAATTTTGGCCGAAAAAAAAATTGATCTTCTACGAGAACAGTACACCAGCTCTTAGCTTTTCACCGGTGACAAAAACGTGTTGCTACTTACTGGGAAAATAAAAGAAAGCTTATTCATTTTTTAAAATTTTGTTCGCCTGAACTTCGAAATTCCCGCCATTTTTTCAAGGTGGGAGCATGGCGCGCAGCCAAAACTCGCGCATGCTTATTACGTTTTTCCGCTCTGATTTGGGGCCATGATTTTTTTTAGCATCGATTTTATACCACTCCCACAGAATAAAAACTGACTGATGAGCAAACTAAAAAATAAACAACTAGAAACAAACGAAGCCAAGACAAGTAAATAAAATGCAAGTGACGTCGTTAATATGTTTGTTTTTTAGAATGTTTATTATGCCTTTTTGAAAGCTGCTTGTTACCGCTGCAGAACTGTTGTGAATGACTGAGACCTTAATTCTGTAATCCTGTTACTGCACGTGGTTTTGGTTCATTAGAATTTTTGGCTTTAGTAATTAAACTGGTTGGACATTTGAAAACAATTATGTTCAAAGAGCTACAAACGTTGTTGAGATGAAGTATCAGCAATATGTTCTCCTGTGCGAAAAAAATATTAACTTATAATTCTTTATTTCTTATTTCGTTTGTTTATAGGGTGGATCCGGAGACCGTGGTTCTCGTGGAATCCCAGGATACGAAGGATTAAGAGTAAGTATTTTAGTACAGAACTACAAAAAAAAACATATATTTGCTTTTCCGAGCGTACCATGCACTGCGATGTCAAAAAGTAAATAGAAAAAGGCTTCACTTCATCTCTTTTGTATAATTTATGCTTAGGGTGAAACAGGTTCCCAGGGTGTGATCGGACCAAATGGTGCACAAGGATAGAGGTATAGATGATTGTAGCTTTATCATTAGAATCGTTGACTTATTTTACGTGATTTTGTAATTCCCACAACCTTAAGAAAGTCTTAACACTAAAGCCAGTGTAGGAAGCGTTCACCCCAGGCGCGCATGTTTGCTCGCTCGCTTGCTCGATCTCCCGACCAGAGAAATGGAAAGGAAACTTTTACGACGAAGGCTATCTTTACACGAGCATCTTAAACTTATTACTGCTGATAACGTAACTCCCACACTTGTTTATAATCTTAACATCAGTATCTTTGCCTGAAACTCGGTGATTACAGAGCTTTCGAAGCCTGTATTTCCTGGGTTGAAAAGTCGACGTGGCGTTGCAGTGATTTCAGTTAATATTTCTCACTTTTTGTTTGTTTTTCGTGTGAATTTAATTTAAGATTATTTTTTAATTATTTTTCAGGGAATTGTTGGAAATCGAGGATCAGAGGCTCCCGAGGTCAAGTCGGTATGCAGGTAATAAAAATATGTGCAGGGTGGAATAGGAAAATATTTGGAATAAAATTGCAGGAAAAAGGAAAGTGTCAGTCTTAATAAACTAACAGTGAATTGGTTTCTTCGCTTTCGGAAGGCCATCGTCTTCCTTTTTTCCATTACGTGTTTTGTTTGTGTTTGTTTGTTTGGTTTGTTTTTGTTTTTTCCGCTAGATAAAATTAATTAACATTAACAATCAAGAGATTCAGTACAGTAATTTGCCTTGGTAAAAATGAAGGGTGCCTAGGAATAAGGAGTAAAGTGATGTCTAATTAAGAGCTACATTCTTCTTACATCCTCTCTACATTATTCTCCTTCTACAGTATTTTGTCACATAAATTCCTTGACAGAGGGTCTTCTTCCAAATGTGAACCATAATTAAATTATATTTTGGCTTCCATTCATGCAAATTGACATTTTAACTTTTTGAAGGTGTTATTAAAATAGTGTGACAATGCCAAACCCTCAAATGATCTTGCTTTTATGACACATTTGCTTGCAACAGGGATGAGCATCCTTCAAAATGGAAAAATTCCAAGATTTTTGGATGAGGGAGTTCTCCAGGAGACCTTCTCAAGTGCAGTACCATCCCCTTGCATTGCATCCCTGAGGAAAGGACTATCCAAACTGGGAATTTACCAGGTAGAAAAATAGCCTGCTATGAGTATACACAATTGCTTTATGTTAGAGAAAACTTCATTTTTAGTTAGTCATATTCTTATGAAGTAGCTAGAATGTTTGCATACATCCTTCCAATGAGCATCAATGAATTCATGAGTCATTGCTGATTATTACAGAATTATAAATATTATAAGCCAGGAAAATGCAGTGGTGCTAAGTGCTGTGAAAGGAACTACATGATTGTATTCTCGTAAATAGTGTAACTTCTACATATCATCTTTGTTTGGCTGGTCAGGGAAATTTCAGTTGAGGAAAACTAGCCAATTTTTAACCTTTAACAGATCTGGTTATTGGTATTTTGGGCATTATTTTCTCAGAGGGACACGATAAGAATTTGACTGACCTAACCCTATTATTTTTTTTTTTAGCTTGGAAGTCGTATGCCCACATTCCTTCACCTGCTGCGGCCAAACCCAGCTAGCATACTCACCTTAAGGAAACTAACAGTGTTGTTGACTCCATCATTTTCTCCAGAGGGATCAAACAGGAAAAAATTTGAAACTGAAGTCTATTCATTGTTTGTCAAATATCTGAGGGAAGCAGCAAGTAAGTTTCACAACACCATATACATGGGTCATACATGTATGCTGGGTGCAGTCAGTCAAGATTTACATTTATTGGCAACCTACACAATGTTACTAAGAATGATCTTTCAACAATGCAAGTTTCTAGCCAGCTTCTTTCCTCCATAATACTCTTGTAATGATTATGGGAATTTGTGATCTTTTTAGTAGCTCATACAATGCAAATGAAAATATAACTTCCCATAGCTACCCAAAACCCAGTTCCTCTAAAGGGCCAGATACATGCTGTACCTTCTGCATGAAACCACCATTTTTCCATGATGCTGGTGTTCTCCATAGAAGGAAGAGTGTATTAAAACAGTTTTCACAAATTTGTCTGATCTGTTTTCTTTAGCATTGTTTATTAATTAATAGCCATTAGCAATACTGTGTATGTTCATTGCAGGTGGGAGAAGAGGAAGAGTGACCCTTGGTCATGTGCTGAGGTTTGTAACAGGCGCAGATGAAGAGCCAGTCTTAGGCTTTAAGATGCATCCTTCAATAGAGTTTTGTGAGAACTCACTCTTTTTTCCAACATCAAACACCTGTGTAAATAGTTTAAAGCTTGTACGTGGATCTCTGACCACACCTCTTCCCAGTGAAGCAGAGCTTTTTCAGACATTTGATGTTGCCTTTGGGTGTGCATATTTTGGAAGTGTGTAGTGCTTTCTAAGCTGTTGCAAATTTTTCTTGCTTGTTCCATGTTTTACATAGAGTTTTATCTTGTTGTATAGGTTTGACCCTTTCACCAGTTGAAGGGGTGTGTGGAAAAAAGCCTTAAGTGACATCTGACCACCTGTTAGATTCTCGTTCAAATTTCCTAACACTTGCTTGTAACACAAAAGAGAGAATTAGACTGAACATCAAAAGTCACTTAGGGCTTTATTCCATGCAACCCTTCAGTTGGTCTGATGTAATTTTAAAGTGCTTACATCAATATCGATTTTTGTGGAGAAAGTTCAAAGTGAATAGAAACCTGAAAGAATCATTTAGATACCTGTCAATGTCTTCACACAGTATAAATTTTTTAACAAACAAAAGAGGGGACAATCACTGTTTGGCATGTTTAGAATAATCATTTTCAATAAAGGACACCTGAAATAAACCCATTTCCCCCCCATGCATTACTATGTGTTTGAGAATGCATACATGTAGGTATATGTCCCATGATTGTGACAAGATTATCGATTACCACATCTTCATTAATTATGAAGCTCAAAATCCATCATCTTTCTTTAATTATCATCACAAATAAATTTTTCTTGTTGTTGCTATTGTTGTCATTATTCTAACCCCTTTTGGGAAGTTCACTAAGAGTTAGTCTGTTAGTGACTTATTGCAGAAACACAAAGAAACTGGGGTCACTGATTTAATTTCCAGAAATTGCTTCTTCGACAATGCCTTGTTCCATACAATGCAATAATGTTTTTACACTAATTGCTTGAGTCAAGGTTGCTCTATGGTGTATAATTTTGTTTAGGTTCAAGGTATTTACTATTAAGCTTACACTGATAATATTGGTAAATGGCCAGTTGTAACTCTTTTTATTCTTCTAAGAGAAATAAAATGAAAAAAAGACACTTGTTCCTCAGTGTATCACAATTAAGTAGTAAAACTAACAAGATGGTGGGTTCATACAATCAAAAAAGTATAAACACAAATATTATCCTCTCATTCAAACAATGCAAGCTCAGACAGAATGAGACCTGGTTAGAATGGCAAGGATGGGCCCCTCCCTCAGGTCATTCCATATCCCCCCCCCAATCTCTGATGCAACTGTCAGTTGAGTTCCACGCAGACATTACATAACAAACACTCAAAGCTAGACCAACTATGCAATGGATCCTTGCTACAAGTCATTGTCAGAAGTTTTTGCTTACATGTGTTGGCTTGGGTGTGATAAAAGAAAAACATGTAACAGAAAGTAAAGGGACACAGTGAGTCAGCTGGCACACATGTGCATTAGATACCATTTCATAGCTAATTTGCATAAAACAGAGAAACGATCCATGCCATTTTTAACCACATTATAAAAAACAACATTACAGGATGAGCAAAAGCACATTCAAAAACTGATTTTTCAGTAAACAATTAAAAATAAAGCAATATACCTCAAAGACTGAAGCAAAATTCTAGATGTATTCCGATTTCAGGTGGGTGAATTCTTTTCAAAGTGAGAAAACTACATGTAGTGTCCAGGTCAGCATGGTCCCAAAGCTGACTTTGACCCTTTAACACTCTGTTGCTTTGCCTTATACAGGGAAGTAATAATTATGACAGCAATTATTAATGGCGCCTACTAGAATTTTCAATAATGCTTAGTGCTTGTAAATACACATCTATCCCATAGTTGGTAGAGTTCCAACTTGACGGTACTTGGTTTCTAAGGGCTTCCAAACAATGATCGCCGAGTGTAAAGGGCATCTCAAAAATTGGCCTGCTGTCCTCATCTCTTTCATCGTGAAGGACTCCTTCCACACCATAATGTTCCACATCAACAAAGTCGTCTTCAATACCAAACTGGATTCTGCAGCTGGCCAGCAACCCACACACGCAGTGGAGAAGATTTCATTGTTCTTACACGGTGTCTGGCCCAGGCATTTCTCCACAACTCCAACTTTTCATTAATTTTTGGCAGGAAAACATGATGAAGGGCAGCAATATGAAGGTCATTGAATGGGTCTAAAATACCTTTGTCCTCCATGAAATAGAATAGTTGATAATGAAGGCCCAAAACACCCTCAAATACATCCCGCCACAACCTTTCAATGCGCTGGTTGTGCGTGCTCTTACCAGCGATCATACTACCCCTATCTGCACCCCTTCTTGTTATCATGTAGTCAGCAACTAACACATTCTCTCGTCCTTTATCCGATCGCACCCTACTTGGGAGACCGTACATTTCCACGCCCTTTACAAAACACTGCAACACGGTTTCAGCCTTGTTGTTATTTTGGCATTCTATTGCGACAGGCAGGCGACTAAATCCATCAATAACACCAACAATAACAAGTACCACCGTACAAGCTTGTGGTTGGTGTCAATATGCCAGAGGTGGTTTGGCCCCTTTACATTGTAGACACGTCGATGTATCGTCCTTTCTTTCTTGCATTGACCCCATCATGGTCAACCCTGTGTACGCTGTCTCTGATTCTCATCCTCTGCACCTTAAAGCCTTTTGATAAAGAATTTGCTTGATAAAGTTCTCCCCACAATAAGGAAATTCTACAGTAACTTTTTTAACTTCCGCGTCGAGGTCTTTGTCAGAAATGTCAGTGAACTCGAACTTGCTCAATCCGTATTGCCTCATCCTCCGGTAGACCGTACTCTCTGATACAGCAAGGATCGAAGATATTTCCTTGATTGTAAATCCCTCTTGTAGTAAATCAACAAGCACAGACTGTGGAATAAAGAAAATGGGGGCACCACACGTTCCCTCGAGTTTCTTCGGTGCTTGCCCGCCAAATTTGGTGCATTCTATTCGCAAAGACATCATATCACTGCGAGAATTCACGCCTAACATTTCCATTTCGTGTACCGACAACTTGCAAACAATGTCCGGAGTAATGTGTTCAGTTTGAAATTTTTCCGTCAGATCTTCAAGTTTCAGTCTCTTTAAGACTGTCTCCATTTCGTTGTCTCCAAGAGAACACGATAGTACACGACTGAAACAATAAAACCAAATGGCAGGTCCTCGATATCGGCGCCCAGTGCATTGTGGATTTCTCAAAAGCTCCTACCCAGACCCCAGGGAATCATCACCTCATAATGAAGAATGCACCGCATATAACGACAAAAGCACCTCGTATAATGATGACAAACAAAGCACCGCATATAATGTATAAATTACTTCATATAATAACAAAACCACCACGTATAATGACGAAAGCACCGCATATAAAGACGAAAGCACTGCATATGATTACGAAAGTACCGCATATAATGACGAAAGCACCGCATATAAAGTCGAAAGCGCTGCATATCATAACAAAAGTACCGCATATAATGACAAAAGGACCGCATATAATAAGAAAAGCAGTGCATATAATATGAAAGACACCGCATATAACATAAAATGCACCGCATATAACGTAAAA
>JAHPZR010030649.1:0-24665 GCA_019787425.1 Platygyra sinensis
CTCGCAGTTTGACCACGCGCTAAAATTAGATTGAAAAAGATTATCATAGGAAGAGGCCCATGTATGGGGGATGTGTTCTCTCACCCTCATAGTCTCTTGCCGCTACTAAGCCAACTATTCACTGTCAAAGTGAGTTTAATGATTAAGATGATGAACTGCTTGTCTAATCATTCACAGTCGTCGCTTTGGAGTCACTGCGCCAGAATACGAGAAAATCTTTTATCCCAACTAGCCACCGATATAAAGGTTTAATGCCGTCTCACAATTGCATTTAGTGTATTGTAATCAAGTGCAGTGGCTAGGAAACTATCATCGAGGGAAGGACTGGTTTTGGCTGGAGAAGACACTTTTGCACTATATCTCTCACGGTGTCATGCGTATGAGATGTTACAGCTAATCACAAAGCAAAATGGGACATCAAAGCGAAATGTGGTAACTGTTAAGAAAAACGCGTAATAATGTCTTTAACAATTATCTCACAATTTGAGTCATTTGTCAAATTTTCCGTCTGAAAATCAGGTAGTCTCCAACTGCAGATAGTTTTACAGAAACTGTAATGAACAAGCACTGTGGGGGGTGGGGTGGGGAGATTTAAGAGCTCTTAGTCGCCTTGTGTTTCAAGGCTAGACGTTAAAACCATAACTGAAAGAAAAAGGTCAAAGTAACAACATGAACAAGAAAAATGTAAATACCATAGCTCCGGCGGCTCCTCTATCTCCAGAATTACCAAAGTCACCAACTTCACCCTAGCGTGTAAGCAACCATAAATGAAATTAGTTATCCTAGGTATAAAAAAAACTGACAAATATAATTTGGTCCATCCAGTCTAAAAAACGTTCAAAATGAAATAAGCGATTGCCCTATACGCCTTTGCTCAAGCGTTTCCATAAGTAGTGAGTCCTGAGTTACCCAGTTTCAGTAACGTTGTAATTGCGTACTTTCAGTTTCAATAAACACAATAGCCTCCATTTGCTAGGATGATCTGTCCTAGGATAATATCTGCCCCTCAGAGCTTCTCGGAACAGATAATGTCCGCGGACAAACATCGATTAATTAATGACCACCAACTTTTTTGGGATTCCACATTAAGTGTAAATTCAGTCCTTTGCTTAAGGCAAAAACAATCTCGTCTAATACCTTCCTGCCCGGACGACCATCTCTACCAGCGACTCCTTCGCTTCCCGTTGGCCCCTATGTAACAACAACAGGGCCAATTATTAAAAATATACAAAAACGTTTTGTTATTCAATATACACTGCAAAATAATAACATGAGCTGATTCCCTCAGTAAGTATAAATAATAGCAAAAATCTCACTGGGTATATGCATATTTCTCGCCTAAAATAGAACAACGCGAAAAGCCGATTTTTTTGTCGAAAATATGAAATAGGAATAATTATTGGGTGAAGTTGAACAGATCAATTATTTGCTGAAGCCGAACGATATTTTGCGATAACCGAGTCCAATAAATCCTTTATCATTCGATCACGAAATTAATTCTCATATTTAAATCATTCTCTGACAACTCAGGCAAACAATCTGCTCTTTTTCACTCAAGAGTGTGGTTACAATTACGCATGCCCAGAATATTAAATGCAGCAAAACACGTTTTGGACGGTACTACCCATGAGCAGACCATGATTGGTGGAAAAGTATTTGCAGGTCGAGTGGTGGGCTTTCTACCAACGAAGAGCAAAAAAATCTATCGAATGAAAGCGGTTTATATTTCTTACCGATGGTCCTGGAGGTCCCGAGTTTCCCATCGACCCTCGTTGACCAGCCTCACCCTGTATAAGACAAAATATGAATTACAAACAACGTCTCGAAGTAAAGTGCCAACAGTTCGTTATCAGTGGAAAGATTGTATAATTATATAATCATTACTTCTTCTCCTGAATCGCCTCGATATCCCTTGGGTCCTACACTGCCTGTGGAACCCTGAAAAGGGAGAAGACGTTTCATTTTAAAGTTAAATTGACAATTTATAATGCGAGGTATTTCCTTGTATATTGGACCCTGTTAATTCAAACTCGGTTATTTTGAATTCCCCATTATTTCGAACCAAAAACCATTTACCTTGCATTAGCCCTTTAGTCATTTATAATCGATAACTTAAAATTAACAATTTTTCGTCTCACCCGAGAGTTCAACTGTATTATAACACACCGGAAGGCAGTGCCCGTCCCACGTATGTTCGTCGTGCAAAAGCTAGCTCCCGCAGTTACTTCTCGTCTCTTTAAAACTGGCGAACATGCCTCTGACCCATTTTCTTCTCACAAGTGTAGCTTGCCATGAGTTTAGCACTCCATTTTTGTCAGTAATACAAAAAAAAGTCCTTTTAAAAACCAGCAACACAGGGGAAGGGTGTCTAAATGGTTACTTCAATTCCCTGTAAATTTTTTTCTATACTAACGCTTGATCCTAAGAATAATTTCTGACTTGCTCCCGTCCCGGTTTTATTCAGAAACCAAGACCATGAGCATCCCCTAGTTGGCCATTATAAGCCGTAAAAGTTTTGCCCAGTTTCAAAGCCGGAAACCTCATGGAACTATTGGAAAATCAAACGTTTTTCTCTTATACACTGCCAAGAACGCCCCATTGGTGCAGCTAACAATTCAACTGAAGCAAGATACGTCCCTTGTTGCTAAGATACATGTAAATTCCGGCGAGCATTCTGATAACTTTACCTCAGGTCCAGCAGAGCCTGGTCCACCGCCAGGTCCTGGCTCTCCAGTTGCACCCTGATGAAATGAAAAGGGTTATAAAACCTGTCAAGATCTTTGTTTCAGAAACAAAATAAATTAAATTCACGGAGAAGAATGCCCTTAGAACATATACATCAAGGAAGAAAGAGCATGCCAGGTAGCTGAAGGTAAATATTCAGATTTTTGAAAAAAAACAACAAACAAATCATTAAACTTAACATGTAGATTGATGTACATGCCTATAGTTTAAACCAAAGAAGACAATAAGCAAAAGAACACTTAGACAGGAAGCCGGGTTAAGTTCAAGAAGCAACCAAAGTAGACGAGCTTATTGAGCATCTTGAAACGTTTTGCCTATATTTTTCATGTACGTCGTTTGTAATCATGTTAACCTTCTCCATCCTTTACCATCCTTGTTCCTTTATGATTTATTATTATCTCTTCGGTGTTTTTCTTTCTTAGTAAACCACTATTTTCAGGTTTCCTTCAATTTAAAGATTTTGTTCGTGGCCAGAATAACTAAAAATGCCGCGACTGAGCTACTAAGAGCTTTAAGCGACCGCGAAAATCATCTGCAATGATGGATAGTAAAATCACTCACCTTTGCTCCACTCGGTCCAACAGCACCAGGCTGACCTGTCGGGCCAGGCGGCCCCTAAAACGTCAATAAAATCATTAGTTGTTTTACTTACGAGGTACATTTTCTACCGAGCAGACTATTGAAAATTCGTAAGCCCGTCAGTAAGCACACTTCAGATGTGTCTCGCAAAGTTATGGAGATAAACAATTTTAGAAATGTTTGTTTCGATAGCACCTGAATGGTGACATTTCTATATTCTTGCTCGATCATATAATGGGCCAATTTACACTCATTGATTTTTGCCTTCCTGGTTAAGAGAACTCAAGGAGATTTCGCTCGCTTGATAAAGCATGCTGTTATCAAACGGGACCTCCTGGGTCAACAGCTGGGAGATTGACAATTCTAAGATGCATTCAAAATTACGATCTTTCACAATCTGCGAATTAGACAGTGCCAAGAGATTTGTTTTAATTTTGTAGGGCCAGCACTTCTAAGAACCAGAAGGAGCCAAAATGCTAGTTGTAGCTACGTCCCTGATAGAGTGAGAGCTAAACTTACAGTTCCACCCAAGTAGCCTGCTTGTCCGTTTGGTCCTGGATCACCTCGAGGGCCCTGGCGTATGAAACCAGAAAAAACGTTAATAAACTACCAGTATATGAGCTTCACATTCACTTTCACCCATCCTCCTCATCCCAAGTGGCACATAAGCCCTATACACTCTGTCCACCAGCCAGCTCTTGTCTCTCTTGTCAGCCGCTGCAATGTCCCGTTACAACTCGCTCTAGGTCCTTCGCATGCAGCTTGACCGATGTACATGGCACTGATACAAGATAAGGAAGAGATAGCCTAGAAGATCATCTTATCTTTTAAAGGCACATAATGAAGGAATCCATAGTTACTGCATAAAATTGAAATCCAGACTATAATAGCCTTCTGCGCATCAGTACAAACATGTCGCTACAATTCACCCTTTCGAAAGCAGAACATGCTTCGAAGACATCATTATGCGAGGTCGTGGAGAAGCATAGTTATGTCCATTCTGTCGGGATTGTATGTCTAAACTAAACATCTTTATAATTAACTCTTTGGATTAAATTAACACATCTCACCGGGTCGCCATTAGCACCGGATTGTCCACCAATTCCTCTCTCTCCAGAACTGCCCTTCAATAAAAGTACCAAAGGGCGTAAAACGTCTTAAAGGAAAGCGAGCAAATGAAAGTACCGGTATCCTATTAAGTCATGTGTACAGTTATCTCTTTTCACTTTTAATGTCACTTTGAACCGGCTGACGGAATTGAAATTTGCCTGGGATGGAATCCTCACTGAAAATTTAATGTTCGATTGAGCATTTGATTAGGATAAGTGAGAATTCAATCCAGGGATCGGAATCCGTCGACTGCACTTCGCTTTTAATTGTTCCCTAACGCCTCCCTCGTTCAAGACAATATATGGATGATAAATGAGAACAACGGCTAATATAGTGGTATGCATCCCTTAAGTTTATATCAAGAGAATTTTCTGGTTTCTATTCACTTCCACTGTGGAACACACTTGCCTTCAATCCCATTTCCCCTGTCATTCCCTGTTCTCCTGGATCACCATTGGCGCCCTAAAGAAAACGTAATTCAATACTTAGTACTTAAGAGGGTCTAGGGGCCCCGTTTCCTGAAAGCCCCGGACACTTTTCGGGCCCGCAAAGAGAAATACGCCAGTGCCGGCTTCACCGGCCACTGGCTCGCCTTTGAACTTTACCTTTACGTTTTCCAAATCAGGGAATAAAGGCTTCCTTTCAATAATTTTAATAAGCGAAAAAGGATTATCGTTGACTATTTAATTAAAAACCATATTAAATACGGCATAAATGATTTGACTGCAATCACATTTGACCACTGAATGGTCTCTCAAGCTTATAATGATGCTCTGCGGATTCTCAACCTCGTACTTACCACACTGCCTTCACCGCCATTACGGCCGCGACGACCAAGTGGTCCTTGATCTCCCTGGAAGATGACCACAGAAAAAAGGAATATTTTAGAGCAACAAACTTCTTTTAAGAGACAGTTGTTTCTGCGACAAATAATAGCATATACTATAGATTCACAGAAAACCACCTAGAATATACACGAACATAAGACAGTGTAAGGTTAATACAGGTAAATGGTAATTTATTTTCAGGCAAATTAAAAGTTCTTGTTTTCTTACATCTTCTCCTCTGGTTCCTCTTGGTCCTGCGGCTCCCACTGGTCCAGCAGGTCCCTATCATAAAAAAGAAAGAAACAAACAGATACAGATAAGAGAAAAGAAGGCAATAAGGAGGAAGGAAGAGAGGAAAAACAAAGATCGAAAGTAAGAGGGGAAAAAGGAAGAAAGTGAAAACAATCCAAAACAAGAAAAAAAGAAAAGAAAGGAAGACACAGAGAAAAACGAAAGATGGAAGAGAAAAGGGGAAATTAGAAAGAAAAAATGAGAAAGAATAAGTGACCAATAAAGCAAGTCAGTTGTTGGCTAAAAAAGATTGTGTTAAGTCATTTCTGATAGTTTTCGCTTCCTTACTGTCTGTCCTTGATTTCCGACACTTCCTGCATCGCCCACAGGTCCTTGCGATCCCTGTAATCGGATTGAAATGAACATAAAACGTCCATTGGATGAAGAGAAATTTATCATAAAACATTCAATGTCCAATGTACCTATTAAAGCTATATTTTTTGAGGTCATAGTTTAGAGTAGCCTTTGTGTGTCCTGTGGCAAACTATGTAGTTCCAAAATAACATGGTGTAACCTCCCCAGGCTCCTTTAATTCGTGGCAATGGATTAACTCCCCATAGTTTGACGATCGCACGCGCGCTGAGGTTTTCCTCCCTGATGAAAGCGTTATCTGCGCGCGCTCAAAGGAAACGTCAGTGTTTGTCCATATTTTATGACGTCGGCATGAACCCCAAAAGCAAAAACTGACAGTGAATTTTCTCGCGTTACTTTGCGAGAAAATCCGTAAAAATTGTCAAGCTGGTGATATATATTGTATATTTTTTCAGGGAAGTCTATCTAAATGGCGCAGTGGTGAGAGCGCTCGCCTCCCACCAATGTGTCCTGGGTTCGATTTCCGGACCTGGGGCCCGTTTCTCGAAAGACCCGTTAACTTACCGGGCCCGGAATCAGATTTTGATATCAAAGTCTCAAGAAAAGTAGGGCGTGTTCCGACCTCTGATGAAGTCCATTTTGTTTCTTTAGCTGATAACTTTACTGTACAATTTTCAAACGTTTTGAAACTCCCTCTAGAATGGAAAACACAAGCCCGGTAATTACCGGGAGCTTCGAGTTTCTCGAAAGACCCGGTAACTTAATGGGCCCGAAACCATATTTTGAAATCAAAATCTCAAGAAAAGTAGGGTGTGTTCTGAACTCTAATAAAGTCCTTTTTGTTTCTTTAGCTAATACCTTTACTGTATACTATTCAAAGCTTTTGAAACTCCCATCTGGAATGGAAAACAAAACAGCTTAACGGGCCCGGTAATTACCGGGAACTTCGAGAGACGGGGCCCCGGCGTCATATGTGGGTTGAGTTTGTTGTTGGTTCTCTTCCTTGCTCCGAGAGGTTTTCTCCGGGTACTCCGGTTTCTCCCCTCTCCTAAAAAACCAACATTTCCAAATTCCAATTCGATCCTGGAATGAACGGAACGAGTTCTTATGAACTCCTTGGTGCTCCGTGGGTAAACAAATTACATTTACATTTTTTTTTCGCATTTGTTTTTACAAAGCTTTGTAGTTGGTAGGAAACGCTTTTCTTTGAACATTTATAGTTCAAGCCTAAAAGCCAAGATTTCATCACTGCTAATTACATGTAATCAGTCTGAGAGTACTAGGCGTCAAATCGAATGCAAAAACAACATTCAAAACTTAGCACGTGCGAGCAACGCTATATGATTAACCTTTTAACGTGAGTTTGTAATGATTAGTACTCACTGGCGGGCCAGGTTTTCCCTCGTCTCCTCGTTCACCAATTTGTCCATCTACTCCCTAAACAGGAAAAATGACATGATCGACAATAAACTCATTTTCAGTTTTTGTTTTATGTGTATGTGTGCGAAATTAATGTGTACTGCACTCACTTGATCTCCAGAAAGTCCTTGTAATCCAGGAGTTCCAGGATTTCCCTAAAGAGAAAAAAGAGAAAAAAGAAAACTATCAAACTTAGTAATATCCGCTTTGATCACGCTTCATCTCGCTTCATCCCACCCTCCACCGTAAGCTGCTGTAAACGTGGATGCCTAAAAGGAAAATTCTGCTCGGAAAGCGAAAGCCAGTTCAGTAACAGCGAGATACATCATGCTGTTCATCGTCGGCTTCGCACTTCCTAGCACCAGATAAACTGCTTTATTAGTTCACTTATAGCCTCTTCCAGGAGTTCAGTTAGTTGGGGCGCAGCGCGAAAAAAACGGGGGAGCGAAATAAAAGAGAAGCGAGGCTTGGTGCACCATTTTTCGCGCTGCGCCCAAACTCACTGGACGCCTGGAAGATGCTAGTTCGTTCACAACTTTGTGATCAAAGCAATCCGGTAAATAAAAATAGATTTAGTTGTTGTTGTACCCTTTGTCCAGGTGAGCCATTTGTGCCAGCCTCCCCCTTTGGACCCTATAAATTTGGAGAAAACAGAAGTCAGGTTTCTCTCTAAATCTGTGAAACATATATTCTTACTAGGTTTAATATCTTTTGCGCAAATTGACCCTAAGGAAATTAACACTTGTACGCACTCACGCTATCGGTCTGCTCACCAGCTCACTGACAACCCCGTTGTTAAGCGGTCACCAGCAGCCCAGGCATCTACGTGGTGCTAATGTTAACGAGGTAGAGTCCAATTTTAAGAATTCGCTGTGCAGGATGAAGATATGACAGTTGGTTTCTTATAGGAAGATTTACACGCTTTTAAGCAACTATATACGGCAAAGGCGAAGTCGTTCGAGCTTTTTTTTTTTTTTTTTTTTTTTTCATGATTGCACTTTTTATTTACAACATTTTTTACAACAACACTTACGTACATCAACATACCATACAAGCTTCGAGCTTATTGAAACTTCTTGATGACGTTCTGATTTAGGAGAGGTAATGAAATACACCTAACCTGTCCCCCAGAAAAGCCGGTTGATCCATCACTTCCTCGGGATCCTTGATCTCCCTAAAAATGTCAAAGAAGAAGGGCAGACTAAAAATCAGTAAATCGGTATGTAAACATTAAATGAATAATCAAAATCATACATATAAGAAACAACAACAAAAATACAAAAAAATGGCAATAAAACTTCTAAGCACTCTTGATCATTGTGTTCTCGACAGAATATTAAAAAAAAAGACCCGGTAAAAAAGAACTTAAATAAACATATTGAAATCATAGTGATGTATCCATATATTGCATATCTTCTTTCAGCCAATTCAGATTATTAGTTTCGAAAAAGGGGAAGTTTCAAAAGTAAAAAAAAAAAATAAAATAAAAGAAATAGAATTGTAATAGAGGATCGTGATATCTTAAAGGGAACCTCCATTCTTACAACAAGTTGGCTTTGAATTGTTTGAAGTAATTATAATATTTAATCTCAAATTTTACTGGACAAGGTGAAAATAACATTCAAGATTAACAAAAATTGAGTTAATTTTCGCTTTTAAATTTCCCGTGCACCGCCATTTTGGACTTTGTGATGTGGTTGCCGCTATTGTTATGAAGCAGAGCATCTTTTGTGTGAAACAACTGGGCAACCATATGATGTCATAATCCAAGATGGCGGAGCGCGGGAAATTTAAAAGCAAGCATAGGTGATGGCAGACCCTGTTTGACCTGACACTGACACCTCATCGCTGCAAGAGTGCAGATCCCTTTAAATTACAAGTTAAATCAGGCAATAATATTCTTGATTCTCTCCTGTCCTACAATTAGACTACGCTGTCCTACAATAACTACGCTGAAAGTCGAAAACCTAACGGTTTATTTTGCCTCCAATCTCATTAAAACAAGATTACTGACAATGGATACCATGTATGAAATATACTCTATATATTAAATAAGCAATATAAATGCTATAATATTTGGATAAATATTTGTGTATATTGAGATTATTGTTATTATTGTATGCTAACCTGGTCACCCTGGCCTCCTTCTGCTCCGCTCGGACCTTCGGGGCCTGACACACCCTAAAGATAAATACACCCAAGACATTATGAGTGAAACACACAATTGGTTTGTCTGCAAAGAAGACTATTAACCACGCCGTAATAGTTAATGCACATTGTAATCCATCAGACATGTCAGATATTTTCGAAACCTCGACGCTCACAATTTTCCTAGAACTTCGCTCTCAAACACTGTTCACTTTCGGAACAGATATCGTCGGCGGACAAATATCCGTGTTGAGCATATTTTGGCGCCAAATGGAGACTAATGTTTTTTTATCCAATTAACAAACCTCGACTCCCATCGAGCCTTGCGTGCCTACGCTACCAGGTAATCCTTGCTCGCCCTGTGAAATACAAACACAAGGAATCGATTAAACACTTAGCCACACACAGCTTGCTATCTGATTCTTATCAATGACTCTAATAAAAAATTTTCAGTGCCACTCATCTTACCTTTTCTCCAGGAAGTCCTACTTCTCCAGGAGATCCCTGTGAGCCTTCTTGGCCCTGAAAAAAAGTACGAAAAAGTTAACTTTATTATATAAAATTAAGTGCTATCCCGACTGGTAGTAAACTGATATAAACGCTATCCCACATATGACGATATTATTTTTACCCACACCTGCGTGATAATATTTTTGATAACATTTTCGGCTGTTTAACTGTACTTAAAACTTTTGGTGTATGATCGAAACATCTTCCGATCTTCATCAGAAGTCTTCGGTGATCTTCGGAGGTTTTCGGAAAGAGTTTGCAAACGTTCCAACAACTTTTGGACATTCTTCTGAAATCTTCGAAAAGTGGTCAAAAACCGTGGGGATTTTATCTGGCGCAGGCTTGCGTGATAATACGAGCAATGTAAGTGAGCTCGCAGACCAGTAATTAAAATCTGACTTGACATATGAAAATGAGGCCCTCGAATACCTGTTCTCCTTTTACTCCTTGCGGACCGATAGCTCCAGCAACTCCTCTCTCTCCCTAAATACAAGCAAAGGTCAAAAAAACACTTTAAACTTGCCGTTGCCAAGCTATTGAGTAAGAGAAATCTCGCAAGTAGAAGGAAGTCTGAATCTTTGAGTTAAGGGATTAAGGGATTTTTAATGAAAAACGTATGTGATAACTGACATCATTACACACACTTCCACGTTAAAACTACACCGGAGAAATTAATTTGAAAACTGAAAAAATCTTAGACCATACAGGAAAATCACGCGATCATGGTAGTGCCATAGTTTTTTGGCGGGAAGCTCCGTTTTCAAAATTTTTTCTGTCAACACTACAAGGCAAGGCCGGCGTTTTGAAATTCGTCCGGTTTGAAGAGTATTTCGAAAAGTTCCGTTTTGTGACGGATTAGTATGGAAGGTAGGCCTAACCGTAGAAATAAAACTGCGTCTTCAAATGCTTCCGCTCTGAAGAGCGTTTTCGGAAAGCTACGTTTTCGTGACGGATTAGTGTGGATGGTCAGCCTAATCTTAGAAATAAAGCTGCGTCTTCAAATGCTTCCGCTCTGAAGAGCGTTTTCGAAAAGCTCCGTTTTCGTGACATGTTAGTGTGGACGGTAGGTCTAACCGTAGAAATGGAGGTGCGTTCAAAATTCTCCGACGTAGTGTGAACGGAGCCTTAGCATAACTCAGGTGTATTTGGGACACGATATATGTCTAAATGAAAATTACCCTCTGTCCGGGGGACCCAGCTTCGCCAATCTCTCCTGGCATTCCCTACAAAGGAAAAAACTAACGTAAGTTGTGTATTTTTAGCGCGAAAAAAAAAAATAGTTGCTTGCTTGCAGACGTCCACCATCTTCTCGCGTGAACAAATGAAAATCGTAGACGTATGCACGGAGAGAATAAAATCGCTATCAAACCCAAAAAAGATAACTATATAACCGCTAATGTCTGAAAAAGCTCAGACAGTTCAAGGCATAATCACGAGAATATCTATGTGCACTGGAATAAATCTGCGAGACATGTTACAGAGACATCATCTCACAACACCCTTTATACCAAATATATACTTGATCGAAGTTCTCAGAGGGATTTACCGTCAACCGTGAAACGGCCAAAAAGTTAGCTGCCAACCGTCCAACAAGACATAAAATGCCGTTAGAAGTCAAATAACCGAAAATCATACCCGTCAACCGACAAAAGCTATGTTTTTGACCGTCGACTGTCGAGGGTATCCCCCATTGATGTCCTCAGCACCTTATCGATTTGTATGTTGTGAATTTGTAGGGGCAGGGCAGACCAAGAATTATATGGCGATCTTAATAGCTTTTAAAATACCCCATTTAGCACGAGCGTGAGAACTTTTAGTACTGGAAGTTAATTGCGTTCCACTGTTTTCAATTTTTTTCGTTTCAATTCTTACCGCTGCTCCAGGTGTTCCTGCTAATCCTTGTTGGCCTCCAGAACCTCTCCTACCCTGCAGATCAAACATAACTAGATAAGGTACCATCCCCAACCTTGCAGTGGCATTACGAAGTTTAAGATGATGCTTAGGAAGTTGACCGAATCGAAAACATTGCTGGGTTTATTAATAGCGTATAATTTGATGAAAAAACAAACAAACAAACAAACAAACAAACAAGCAAACAAACAAACAAACAAAAGAAGAAGGAAAAAAGACACTAAACCAGGTAAAACTCTGAATTTCAGGTTGGCTCTCCTTTGCTCACACTGTTCTCATTGGTCACTTGTCAGGTTTTAGCCAGTTTGTTTGGAAAATCTACTTTGCTGCTTCCTTATTTGTGGACAACTGTGATTCAAACAAACCAAACTGAATAGTACTCTACCCGTTCTCCTTGCGGTCCTGGAACACCCGGCAAGCCTCGCACACCCTAAGAAAGAAACTACAATTTAGATACGTGTTGGTATAAAGTCACTTAACATGTTCTTTATTTTGATTTACCATGATATTGTTTATTCATTAAAGATAAAACCACGTGAATACTTAAAAAACAGTGGCTCTCAACAGCAACAAAAGTAGACAAGGTAAAATGACAATTAAAGAGGCTCTCATGTCATACCGTCACGTTAAAGGTGCTTTTTACTACGAGATCCAAAGTTGGCTCGAGTACCAGCCCCTGTTTGGTAAAGAATCCCCCCTCCCCCCCTAGGAACGTAGACCGGACTAGAGGAAGCAGAGGAAGTCGAGCCTAGAGCCGAAGTGGTAAAGCGACAACTCATATGGGCTAAAAATACAATTCATGGGAAAAAAATTACTAGTCAGTAGTCCTAAATAGCTAAATAGAGATAATTATTTTATCTCGGAAAAAAACAAAAACAAACCAAACAAACAAACAAACAAAACACGTAAATGGAAAAGGAAGACGAGGCCTTCGAAAGCGAAGAAAACCAATTCACTGTTAGTTTATTAAGACTGACACTTTCCTTTTTCCTGCAATTTTATTCCAAATATTTTCCTATTCCACCCTGCACATATTTTTATTACCTGCATACCGACTTGACCTCGGGAGCCTCTTGATCCTCGATTTCCAACAATTCCCTGAAAAATAATTAAAAAATAATCTTAAATTAAATTCACACGAAAAACAAACAAAAAGTGAGAAATATTAACTGAAATCACTGCAACGCCACGTCGACTTTTCAACCCAGGAAATACAGGCTTCGAAAGCTCTGTAATCACCGAGTTTCAGGCAAAGATACTGATGTTAAGATTATAAACAAGTGTGGGAGTTACGTTATCAGCAGTAATAAGTTTAAGATGCTCGTGTAAAGATAGCCTTCGTCGTAAAAGTTTCCTTTCCATTTCTCTGGTCGGGAGATCGAGCAAGCGAGCGAGCAAACATGCGCGCCTGGGGTGAACGCTTCCTACACTGGCTTTAGTGTTAAGACTTTCTTAAGGTTGTGGGAATTACAAAATCACGTAAAATAAGTCAACGATTCTAATGATAAAGCTACAATCATCTATACCTCTATTCCTTGTGCACCATTTGGTCCGATCACACCCTGGGAACCTGTTTCACCCTAAGCATAAATTATACAAAAGAGATGAAGTGAAGCCTTTTTCTATTTACTTTTTGACATCGCAGTGCATGGTACGCTCGGAAAAGCAAATATATGTTTTTTTGTAGTTCTGTACTAAAATACTTACTCTTAATCCTTCGTATCCTGGGATTCCACGAGAACCACGGTCTCCGGATCCACCCTATAAACAAACGAAATAAGAAATAAAGAATTATAAGTTAATATTTTTTTCGCACAGGAGAACATATTGCTGATACTTCATCTCAACAACGTTTGTAGCTCTTTGAACATAATTGTTTTCAAATGTCCAACCAGTTTAATTACTAAAGCCAAAAATTCTAATGAACCAAAACCACGTGCAGTAACAGGATTACAGAATTAAGGTCTCAGTCATTCACAACAGTTCTGCAGCGGTAACAAGCAGCTTTCAAAAAGGCATAATAAACATTCTAAAAAACAAACATATTAACGACGTCACTTGCATTTTATTTACTTGTCTTGGCTTCGTTTGTTTCTAGTTGTTTATTTTTTAGTTTGCTCATCAGTCAGTTTTTATTCTGTGGGAGTGGTATAAAATCGATGCTAAAAAAATCATGGCCCCAAATCAGAGCGGAAAAACGTAATAAGCATGCGCGAGTTTTGGCTGCGCGCCATGCTCCCACCTTGAAAAAATGGCGGGAATTTCGAAGTTCAGGCGAACAAAATTTTAAAAAATGAATAAGCTTTCTTTTATTTTCCCAGTAAGTAGCAACACGTTTTTGTCACCGGTGAAAAGCTAAGAGCTGGTGTACTGTTCTCGTAGAAGATCAATTTTTTTTCGGCCAAAATTTACATTAAGAAGATTTCCGAACCTTTAATTCCCCACAGTACACAAGAAATTTCCGTTCGAAGACACATATTGCATATATATAAGAAAACCACTGAACAGCCCATCTGATAGGATGCGGAAAAAAATGGAAAATTATGCGGAAATTTTCGGCAATATTATACGGAAGAAAGTGATGATTATGCGGAAAAGAGGCCAGATTATGCGGAAATTTCTAAAATGAATAAAGTTGTTCCCTTGGCTTTTTCAAACGTATAAAATACACGTTAACGCCTTACCGAGAATTTAACTCCTTCATGAAATGTTCGTGGACAGGTATTTCAATTCTTCATTCAACGCAGTTTTTCCATAAGATTTTTTTCTTCGAAGATTAGAAACCAGATATTAAATTGGACAAGGAAAACTGGATACCGGAAGTCCAAAAACTAGAACCCAGGCCCATCACCAGAAGATGCATGGAATGCTTGGAGGTTTAAAATTGTTTACGAACAAAAAGGCGTGTTTTGGTCGCTGTTTTGGGTGAATAACTTCTTCAAAATAATCAATCTCTTCGCTAGTTTTGCTTCTGAGGATGGTAAGCAGTTGCTCTCTCGCTTATATGTAGCAATTTTCTAGTTTTGTGCGGAAAAATGCCTCTAGGATGCGGAGGATGCGGAAGTAGGCAAATTATGCGGATCCGCACCACGGCATCCTGTCAGATGCCCTGACTGAATATATAAGCAAGAGAGCCTCTCAGCAGGCAGGGGCGCCTTGGTTTCTTGACAGTGAAATGCCGAAAAAACTCACGACCCAGCCTGCATTATTACCTAAGCAGAAGGGCTAAGGATCCGCAGAAAGCTGCGCTGTTCATTTTTTTCCGCTCTGAAGGCCACAATAACAGGTAACAACTGATTAGAACCCACTCACCCTCCGTCCTGTGGGACCCGGAGGGCCTGAGCTTCCTGGACGACCCATTTCACCCTATCCAAACAAGATATTTAAAACATCAATTAATGTGCATACTGCTTTCTTACTATTTAATGAAAATCTATTTAATTTACAGGACATCATTCGTAGCTTTGATTGTAATTTTTTTTCTAAACATCTTTGGGAAAGAGAGAAGGTGATATATGAAATATACTGAATACTGCATGCATGACAATAGTCGTTAACATTTCTCGTGTGCTGCGGGATTTATATTCTACATGCAGAAATGTCCTAATAAGTAAACCTTTCACGGATGATGAAATATATTATTTTTGTTTCTCTTTTGTCACTTAGTATAGGTAATCATACGGTTTCGAGTTCAATTTGGAATTAATTTGCAGGAGTGAGTTTTTCAAAAAGCTGAAATTGCACGAGCCGCTTCGGCTCGGCAAATTAATTTCAAATTGAACGAGAAAACCGTATGATTACTTATTAATAATACAAACATGAAATAATTTGCTCCGGAAAAGTCCCAGAAGACGTTTCTTGAAGCCATTTTTTTCGCATACGAGAAAACGTTTTTCAAAGTTTCCATACAAATTTTTTGTCATTCCTTTACATGATATCATTGGCCTACAAAATTTCTTATTGTCTTTCTGCCAATCATAATCTAGAATTACGACGTGTACATTGCACTGATGTTTCACTTTTTGCACCGGTGTTACACTTGAACGGCACTGCTCTCAACCAATCAGAATCGAGTATTTTTTTCATGTGTATTATTAAGCGCTATAACTATTTACTGTTGTACAGTTATTAACGCAGAGAAATTTCCACCTTGACACTGTGTCGAAAGAACTGGACAAGGACGAAATAACAGATAAATTGCTTGCATTTCTTGCCAAAACAATTTTGGACGTTCACTGGACCCCTCAGCTTTAAAATCACAGGAGATAATGTTAGGGGTGAAAACAATTTCAAGCCACGCTCACAAAACATGATCTTGGTTCCTCGTAGGAGTTCTTTTCAAAATTTCCGAAGAGCACACTGTCCTTTTTTATGGGAGTCCCCCACGGGTTTCTGACGTCTCATTTTGGGAAAAAATGTTTCGGACAAAAAATTTGGACGCTGCTGAAACATAGCTAAAGTAAATTTAAGTGCATACAAAACATGACTAAAAGTGAAACAAAATCAGTGAGGATAATAGCTTTTACTGCAGCCTCAAGGTTTTATAGATACACTGACGAGAAAATTAAACAGATTAAATGTAGCTGTTACGTATATCAAACTGTTTCTTAAGTAGTAGTGGTCTGACACACCGCCCTTCCTTTGTCTCCCATAAATCCTGCTTGACCAGTTGTTCCAGTAGAACCCTGTACGAAAGATACAATCACTTAAAAATAAAAAGATAGCTTTGTAACTGATAGTCACCGAAAATCAATCAATATTGTAATTATACATATAACTGAGATCATTTACATAAATTTGACTTACAAGGCTTCCTAGGCGTCCTGTCTCTCCAGCATCGCCGGGGTCACCCTGAAAGATAAATGTAGAAAATAAGTCAAAATGGGAGTTTTGATATTGGAGATGTGAGAAGAAACTATATAAAGTCTTAAAGTCACTATCCCAAATCGTCTATCTTGAGTAAAATGTTATGGCTACTCACTTAACTCTTTTTCGCCATAATTGAAAGTTCTTTAACTACTTAAATCCCTTTTTGATGGTAAAAGGTTATGGAAAAAATGAAGATGAGAGATATGTAAATTCAATGCCCAGCCGGGTGGGAATGGGTCGGCCAGGAAGCTCCAGGCCCTCCCGGGTCCCACAGGACGGCGGGTGGAGTGGGTTCTAATCAGTTGGTACCTGTTAATTGTGGCCTTCAGAGCGGATAAACAAGGAACAGCGCAGCTTTCTGCGGATTCCTTTCAGCCCTTCACTGACCTTGAGGTAATAATGCAGGCTGGGTCGTGAGTTTTTTCGGCCTTTCACTGTCCAAGAAACCAAGGCGCCCGGCCCTGCTGAGAGGCTCTCTTGCTTATATATTCAGTTCAGGGCATACTGACAGGATGCCGTGGTGCGGATCCGCCATAATTTGCCTACTTCCGCATCCTCCGCATCCTAGAGGCATTTTTCCGCACAAAACTAGAAAATTGCTAACATATAAGCGAGAGAGCAACTGCTTACCATCCTCAGAAGCAAAACTAGCGAAGAGATTGATCATTTTGAAGAAGTTATTCACCAAAACAGCGACCAAAACACGCCTTTTGTTCGTAAACAATTTTAAACCTCCAGGCATTCCATGCATCTTCTGGTGATGGGCCTGGGTTCTAGTTTTAGACTTCCGGTATCCAGTTTTCCTCGTCCAATTTAATGCCTGGTTACTAAGCTTCGAGAAAAAAACTATGGAAAAAACTGCGTTGAACGAAGAATACCTGCCAAATGGCAGCATAAGTCAAACATGTCATGAAGGAGTTAAATTCTCGTAAGACGTTAACGTGTATTTTATACGTTTGAAAAAGCCAAGGAACAACTTTATTAATTTTAGAAATTTCCGCATAATCTGGCCTCTTTTCCGCATAATCGTCACTTTCTTCCGCATAATATTGCCGAAAATTTCCGCATAATTTTCCATTTTTTTCCGCACCCTATCAGATGGGCTGTTCAGTGGTTTTCTTATATATATGCAATATGTGTCTTCGACCGGAAATTTCTTGTGTACTGTGGGGAATTAAAGGTTCGGAAATCTTCTTAATGTAAATTTTGGGCCGAAAAAAAAATTGATCTTCTACGAGAACAGTACACCAGACTCTTAGCCTTTTCACCGGTGACAAAAACGTGGTTGCTACTTACTGGGAAAATAAAAGAAAGCTTATTCATTTTTTAAAATTTTGTTCGCCTGAACTTCGAAATTCCCGCCATTTTTTCAAGGTGGAGCATGGCGCGCAGCCAAAACTCGCGCATGCTTATTACGTTTTTCCGCTCTGATTTGGGGCCATGATTTTTTTTAGCATCGATTTTATAACACCACTCCCACAGAATAAAAACTGACTGATGAGCAAACTAAAAAATAAACAACTAGAAACAAACGAAGCCAAGACAAGTAAATAAAATGCAAGTGACGTCGTTAATATGTTTTGTTTTTTAGAATGTTTATTATGCCTTTTATGAAAGCTGCTTGTTACCGCTGCAGAACTGTTGTGAATGACTGAGACCTTAATTCTGTAATCCTGTTACTGCACGTGGTTTTGGTTCATTAGAATTTTTGGCTTTAGTAATTAAACTGGTTGGACATTTGAAAACAATTATGTTCAAAGAGCTACAAACGTTGTTGAGATGAAGTATCAGCAATATGTTCTCCTGTGCGAAAAAAATATTAACTTATAATTCTTTATTTCTTATTTCGTTTGTGTATAGGGTGGATCCGGAGACCGTGGTTCTCGTGGAATCCCAGGATACGAAGGATTAAGAGTAAGTATTTTAGTACAGAACTACAAAAAAAAACATATATTTGCTTTTCCGAGCGTACCATGCACTGCGATGTCAAAAAGTAAATAGAAAAAGGCTTCACTTCATCTCTTTTGTATAATTTATGCTTAGGGTGAAACAAGGTTCCCAGGGTGTGATCGGACCAAATGGTGCACAAGGATAGAGGTATAGATGATTGTAGCTTTATCATTAGAATCGTTGACTTATTTTACGTGATTTTGTAATTCCCACAACCTTAAGAAAGTCTTAACACTAAAGCCAGTGTAGGAAGCGTTCACAGCCCAGAGCGCGCATGTTTGCTCGCTCGCTTGCTCGATCTCCCGACCAGAGAAATGGAAAGGAAACTTTTACGACGAAGGCTATCTTTACACGAGCATCTTAAACTTATTACTGCTGATAACGTAACTCCCACACTTGTATTATAATCTTAACATCAGTATCTTTGCCTGAAACTCGGTGATTACAGAGCTTTCGAAGCCTGTATTTCCTGGGTTGAAAAGTCGACGTGGCGTTGCAGTGATTTCAGTTAATATTTCTCACTTTTTGTTGTGTTTTTCGTGTGAATTTAATTTAAGATTATTTTTTAATTATTTTCAGGGAATTGTTGGAAATCGAGATCAAGAGGCTCCCAGAGTCAAGTCGGTATGCAGGTAATAAAAATATGTGCAGGGTGGAATAGGAAAATATTTGGAATAAAATTGCAGGAAAAAAGGAAAGTGGTCAGTCTTAATAAAACTAACAGTGAATTGGTTTCTTCGCTTTCGGAAGGCCATCGTCTTCCTTTTTTCCATTACGTGTTTTGTTGGTTTGTGTTGTTTGGTTTGTTTTTGTTTTTTCCGCTAGATAAAATTAATTAACATTAACAATCAAGAGATTCAGTACAGTAATTTGCCTTGGTAAAAATGAAGGGTGCCTAGGAATAAGGAGTAAAGTGATGTCTAATTAAGAGCTACATTCTTCTTACATCCTCTCTACATTATTCTCCTTCTACAGTATTTTGTCACATAAATTCCTTGACAGAGGGTCTTCTTCCAAATGTGAACCATAATTAAATTATATTTTGGCTTCCATTCATGCAAATTGACATTTTAACTTTTTGAAGGTGTTATTAAAATAGTGTGACAATGCCAAACCCTCAAATGATCTTGCTTTTATGACACATTTGCTTGCAACAGGGATGAGCATCCTTCAAAATGGAAAAATTCCAAGATTTTTGGATGAGGGAGTTCTCCAGGAGACCTTCTCAAGTGCAGTACCATCCCCTTGCATTGCATCCCTGAGGAAAGGACTATCCAAACTGGGAATTTACCAGGTAGAAAAATAGCCTGCTATGAGTATACACAATTGCTTTATGTTAGAGAAAACTTCATTTTTAGTTAGTCATATTCTTATGAAGTAGCTAGAATGTTTGCATACATCCTTCCAATGAGCATCAATGAATTCATGAGTCATTGCTGATTATTACAGAATTATAAATATTATAAGCCAGGAAAATGCAGTGGTGCTAAGTGCTGTGAAAGGAACTACATGATTGTATTCTCGTAAATAGTGTAACTTCTACATATCATCTTTGTTTGGCTGGTCAGGGAAATTTCAGTTGAGGAAAACTAGCCAATTTTTAACCTTTAACAGATCTGGTTATTGGTATTTTGGGCATTATTTTCTCAGAGGGACACGATAAGAATTTGACTGACCTAACCCTATTATTTTTTTTTTTAGCTTGGAAGTCGTATGCCCACATTCCTTCACCTGCTGCGGCCAAACCCAGCTAGCATACTCACCTTAAGGAAACTAACAGTGTTGTTGACTCCATCATTTTCTCCAGAGGGATCAAACAGGAAAAAATTTGAAACTGAAGTCTATTCATTGTTTGTCAAATATCTGAGGGAAGCAGCAAGTAAGTTTCACAACACCATATACATGGGTCATACATGTATGCTGGGTGCAGTCAGTCAAGATTTACATTTATTGGCAACCTACACAATGTTACTAAGAATGATCTTTCAACAATGCAAGTTTCTAGCCAGCTTCTTTCCTCCATAATACTCTTGTAATGATTATGGGAATTTGTGATCTTTTTAGTAGCTCATACAATGCAAATGAAAATATAACTTCCCATAGCTACCCAAAACCCAGTTCCTCTAAAGGGCCAGATACATGCTGTACCTTCTGCATGAAACCACCATTTTTCCATGATGCTGGTGTTCTCCATAGAAGGAAGAGTGTATTAAAACAGTTTTCACAAATTTGTCTGATCTGTTTTCTTTAGCATTGTTTATTAATTAATAGCCATTAGCAATACTGTGTATGTTCATTGCAGGTGGGAGAAGAGGAAGAGTGACCCTTGGTCATGTGCTGAGGTTTGTAACAGGCGCAGATGAAGAGCCAGTCTTAGGCTTTAAGATGCATCCTTCAATAGAGTTTTGTGAGAACTCACTCTTTTTTCCAACATCAAACACCTGTGTAAATAGTTTAAAGCTTGTACGTGGATCTCTGACCACACCTCTTCCCAGTGAAGCAGAGCTTTTTCAGACATTTGATGTTGCCTTTGGGTGTGCATATTTTGGAAGTGTGTAGTGCTTTCTAAGCTGTTGCAAATTTTTCTTGCTTGTTCCATGTTTTACATAGAGTTTTATCTTGTTGTATAGGTTTGACCCTTTCACCAGTTGAAGGGGTGTGTGGAAAAAAGCCTTAAGTGACATCTGACCACCTGTTAGATTCTCGTTCAAATTTCCTAACACTTGCTTGTAACACAAAAGAGAGAATTAGACTGAACATCAAAAGTCACTTAGGGCTTTATTCCATGCAACCCTTCAGTTGGTCTGATGTAATTTTAAAGTGCTTACATCAATATCGATTTTTGTGGAGAAAGTTCAAAGTGAATAGAAACCTGAAAGAATCATTTAGATACCTGTCAATGTCTTCACACAGTATAAATTTTTTAACAAACAAAAGAGGGGACAATCACTGTTTGGCATGTTTAGAATAATCATTTTCAATAAAGGACACCTGAAATAAACCCATTTCCCCCCCATGCATTACTATGTGTTTGAGAATGCATACATGTAGGTATATGTCCCATGATTGTGACAAGATTATCGATTACCACATCTTCATTAATTATGAAGCTCAAAATCCATCATCTTTCTTTAATTATCATCACAAATAAATTTTTCTTGTTGTTGCTATTGTTGTCATTATTCTAACCCCTTTTGGGAAGTTCACTAAGAGTTAGTCTGTTAGTGACTTATTGCAGAAACACAAAGAAACTGGGGTCACTGATTTAATTTCCAGAAATTGCTTCTTCGACAATGCCTTGTTCCATACAATGCAATAATGTTTTTACACTAATTGCTTGAGTCAAGGTTGCTCTATGGTGTATAATTTTGTTTAGGTTCAAGGTATTTACTATTAAGCTTACACTGATAATATTGGTAAATGGCCAGTTGTAACTCTTTTTATTCTTCTAAGAGAAATAAAATGAAAAAAAGACACTTGTTCCTCAGTGTATCACAATTAAGTAGTAAAAACTAACAAGATGGTGGGTTCATACAATCAAAAAAGTATAAACACAAATATTATCCTCTCATTCAAACAATGCAAGCTCAGACAGAATGAGACCTGGTTAGAATGGCAAGGATGGGCCCCTCCCTCAGGTCATTCCATATCCCCCCCCCAATCTCTGATGCAACTGTCAGTTGAGTTCCACGCAGACATTACATAACAAACACTCAAAGCTAGACCAACTATGCAATGGATCCTTGCTACAAGTCATTGTCAGAAGTTTTTGCTTACATGTGTTGGCTTGGGTGTGATAAAAGAAAAACATGTAACAGAAAGTAAAGGGACACAGTGAGTCAGCTGGCACACATGTGCATTAGATACCATTTCATAGCTAATTTGCATAAAACAGAGAAACGATCCATGCCATTTTTAACCACATTATAAAAAACAACATTACAGGATGAGCAAAAGCACATTCAAAAACTGATTTTTCAGTAAACAATTAAAAATAAAGCAATATACCTCAAAGACTGAAGCAAAATTCTAGATGTATTCCGATTTCAGGTGGGTGAATTCTTTTCAAAGTGAGAAAACTACATGTAGTGTCCAGGTCAGCATGGTCCCAAAGCTGACTTTGACCCTTTAACACTCTGTTGCTTTGCCTTATACAGGGAAGTAATAATTATGACAGCAATTATTAATGGCGCCTACTAGAATTTTCAATAATGCTTAGTGCTTGTAAATACACATCTATCCCATAGTTGGTAGAGTTCCAACTTGACGGTACTTGGTTTCTAAGGGCTTCCAAACAATGATCGCCGAGTGTAAAGGGCATCTCAAAAATTGGCCTGCTGTCCTCATCTCTTTCATCGTGAAGGACTCCTTCCACACCATAATGTTCCACATCAACAAAGTCGTCTTCAATACCAAACTGGATTCTGCAGCTGGCCAGCAACCCACACACGCAGTGGAGAAGATTTCATTGTTCTTACACGGTGTCTGGCCCAGGCATTTCTCCACAACTCCAACTTTTCATTAATTTTTGGCAGGAAAACATGATGAAGGGCAGCAATATGAAGGTCATTGAATGGGTCTAAAATACCTTTGTCCTCCATGAAATAGAATAGTTGATAATGAAGGCCCAAAACACCCTCAAATACATCCCGCCACAACCTTTCAATGCGCTGGTTGTGCGTGCTCTTACCAGCGATCATACTACCCCTATCTGCACCCCTTCTTGTTATCATGTAGTCAGCAACTAACACATTCTCTCGTCCTTTATCCGATCGCACCCTACTTGGGAGACCGTACATTTCCACGCCCTTTACAAAACACTGCAACACGGTTTCAGCCTTGTTGTTATTTTGGCATTCTATTGCGACAGGCAGGCGACTAAATCCATCAATAACACCAACAATAACAAGTACCACCGTACAAGCTTGTGGTTGGTGTCAATATGCCAGAGGTGGTTTGGCCCCTTTACATTGTAGACACGTCGATGTATCGTCCTTTCTTTCTTGCATTGACCCCATCATGGTCAACCCTGTGTACGCTGTCTCTGATTCTCATCCTCTGCACCTTAAAGCCTTTTGATAAAGAATTTGCTTGATAAAGTTCTCCCCACAATAAGGAAATTCTACAGTAACTTTTTTAACTTCCGCGTCGAGGTCTTTGTCAGAAATGTCAGTGAACTCGAACTTGCTCAATCCGTATTGCCTCATCCTCCGGTAGACCGTACTCTCTGATACAGCAAGGATCGAAGATATTTCCTTGATTGTAAATCCCTCTTGTAGTAAATCAACAAGCACAGACTGTGGAATAAAGAAAATGGGGGCACCACACGTTCCCTCGAGTTTCTTCGGTGCTTGCCCGCCAAATTTGGTGCATTCTATTCGCAAAGACATCATATCACTGCGAGAATTCACGCCTAACATTTCCATTTCGTGTACCGACAACTTGCAAACAATGTCCGGAGTAATGTGTTCAGTTTGAAATTTTTCCGTCAGATCTTCAAGTTTCAGTCTCTTTAAGACTGTCTCCATTTCGTTGTCTCCAAGAGAACACGATAGTACACGACTGAAACAATAAAACCAAATGGCAGGTCCTCGATATCGGCGCCCAGTGCATTGTGGATTTCTCAAAAGCTCCTACCCAGACCCCAGGGAATCATCACCTCATAATGAAGAATGCACCGCATATAACGACAAAAGCACCTCGTATAATGATGACAAACAAAGCACCGCATATAATGTATAAATTACTTCATATAATAACAAAACCACCACGTATAATGACGAAAGCACCGCATATAAAGACGAAAGCACTGCATATGATTACGAAAGTACCGCATATAATGACGAAAGCACCGCATATAAAGTCGAAAGCGCTGCATATCATAACAAAAGTACCGCATATAATGACAAAAGGACCGCATATAATAAGAAAAGCAGTGCATATAATATGAAAGACACCGCATATAACATAAAATGCACCGCATATAACGTAAAA
>JAHPZR010030651.1:0-17329 GCA_019787425.1 Platygyra sinensis
GGTAATCGATAATCTTGTCACAATCATGGGACATATACCTACATGTATGCATTCTCAAACACATAGTAATGCATGGGGGGAAATGGGTTTATTTCAGGTGTCCTTTATTGAAAATGATTATTCTAAACATGCCAAACAGTGATTGTCCCCTCTTTTGTTTGTTAAAAAATTTATACTGTGTGAAGACATTGACAGGTATCTAAATGATTCTTTCAGGTTTCTATTCACTTTGAACTTTCTCCACAAAAATCGATATTGATGTAAGCACTTTAAAATTACATCAGACCAACTGAAGGGTTGCATGGAATAAAGCCCTAAGTGACTTTTGATGTTCAGTCTAATTCTCTCTTTTGTGTTACAAGCAAGTGTTAGGAAATTTGAACGAGAATCTAACAGGTGGTCAGATGTCACTTAAGGCTTTTTTCCACACACCCCTTCAACTGGTGAAAGGGTCAAACCTATACAACAAGATAAAACTCTATGTAAAACATGAACAAGCAAGAAAAATTTGCAACAGCTTAGAAAGCACTACACACTTCCAAAATATGCACACCCAAAGGCAACATCAAATGTCTGAAAAAGCTCTGCTTCACTGGGAAGAGGTGTGGTCAGAGATCCACGTACAAGCTTTAAACTATTTACACAGGTGTTTGATGTTGGAAAAAAGAGTGAGTTCTCACAAAACTCTATTGAAGGATGCATCTTAAAGCCTAAGACTGGCTCTTCATCTGCGCCTGTTACAAACCTCAGCACATGACCAAGGGTCACTCTTCCTCTTCTCCCACCTGCAATGAACATACACAGTATTGCTAATGGCTATTAATTAATAAACAATGCTAAAGAAAACAGATCAGACAAATTTGTGAAAACTGTTTTAATACACTCTTCCTTCTATGGAGAACACCAGCATCATGGAAAAATGGTGGTTTCATGCAGAAGGTACAGCATGTATCTGGCCCTTTAGAGGAACTGGGTTTTGGGTAGCTATGGGAAGTTATATTTTCATTTGCATTGTATGAGCTACTAAAAAGATCACAAATTCCCATAATCATTACAAGAGTATTATGGAGGAAAGAAGCTGGCTAGAAACTTGCATTGTTGAAAGATCATTCTTAGTAACATTGTGTAGGTTGCCAATAAATGTAAATCTTGACTGACTGCACCCAGCATACATGTATGACCCATGTATATGGTGTTGTGAAACTTACTTGCTGCTTCCCTCAGATATTTGACAAACAATGAATAGACTTCAGTTTCAAATTTTTTCCTGTTTGATCCCTCTGGAGAAAATGATGGAGTCAACAACACTGTTAGTTTCCTTAAGGTGAGTATGCTAGCTGGGTTTGGCCGCAGCAGGTGAAGGAATGTGGGCATACGACTTCCAAGCTAAAAAAAAAAATAATAGGGTTAGGTCAGTCAAATTCTTATCGTGTCCCTCTGAGAAAATAATGCCCAAAATACCAATAACCAGATCTGTTAAAGGTTAAAAATTGGCTAGTTTTCCTCAACTGAAATTTCCCTGACCAGCCAAACAAAGATGATATGTAGAAGTTACACTATTTACGAGAATACAATCATGTAGTTCCTTTCACAGCACTTAGCACCACTGCATTTTCCTGGCTTATAATATTTATAATTCTGTAATAATCAGCAATGACTCATGAATTCATTGATGCTCATTGGAAGGATGTATGCAAACATTCTAGCTACTTCATAAGAATATGACTAACTAAAAATGAAGTTTTCTCTAACATAAAGCAATTGTGTATACTCATAGCAGGCTATTTTTCTACCTGGTAAATTCCCAGTTTGGATAGTCCTTTCCTCAGGGATGCAATGCAAGGGGATGGTACTGCACTTGAGAAGGTCTCCTGGAGAACTCCCTCATCCAAAAATCTTGGAATTTTTCCATTTTGAAGGATGCTCATCCCTGTTGCAAGCAAATGTGTCATAAAAGCAAGATCATTTGAGGGTTTGGCATTGTCACACTATTTTAATAACACCTTCAAAAAGTTAAAATGTCAATTTGCATGAATGGAAGCCAAAATATAATTTAATTATGGTTCACATTTGGAAGAAGACCCTCTGTCAAGGAATTTATGTGACAAAATACTGTAGAAGGAGAATAATGTAGAGAGGATGTAAGAAGAATGTAGCTCTTAATTAGACATCACTTTACTCCTTATTCCTAGGCACCCCTTCATTTTTACCAAGGCAAATTACTGTACTGAATCTCTTGATTGTTAATGTTAATTATTCATGTGAAAAAAGGGCCAATTTGTTTTTAAGTTCTAAAAGTATCCAGCAAGGTAACTGAAATAAGTTTGCAATTTACATGTAAATTATTTCACAAATTATCAGGAAAATTTTCAGGCAGTAGGTAACTGTTACTTACCCATTACAAGTCCCACAGTCTCATAGTCTTTCTCAAAGTCCCACCGGAGGCCGTGATCAAAATATTTCTCTTTTATCTCATGTAATATGAGGTTAAAGAACTCTTTCCTTGGGCCACCAAGGTCCTCAGCCATCTGAAAAAAAATAACTCCCTATCAGTTCTAAGAAAATAACTGCAAAAGAAATGTTTGGCCCAAAGCATTGTTATTAAGAACTTTAAACAGGGGTGCATCAAAATACCAGCCTTTCTGTCAATTCTTGAAAAAATCAACAGGTAAAAAAAAAAAAACAGAATATACCTAAACCAGTTTGAAGAGCTCTTTTACCACACAAGGGAGAACAATGAATATTCTTGCAATTATACAAGGCATCTCAGAAACAAACAATAATTCAGAAAACTGAAAACACAAAGAGATACATGGACCATCTACCCAGGTCCATGTTTGTTGTTGTCCAATGTTGCGGTTATTCTTCTTTATCTGCTAAAAAAGTGACTGTGAATTACTTACCTCACCATAGAACTGAACTTGTAAAGTTAGTCGAGGATTCTCAATCAGTTGAATTTCATCAAAGGCTGTTTCCAGCAGATTGTACCTGTTGACAAGAATAAAGTTGACATCGCCCTCCAAACTTTCGGAAACATTAACAATTTCCAGAGCCCTTCCAACAATAACAGAGTCCTGCAAGCACTGAAGCATCTGAACAGGATTTCCACTGTCTGCACATTTGATGGCAATTTGCTCTACAATATCTTCAATATCTTCAAGATTGGATTTACTCCTTGTGGCATCATCTACTTCTACTCCCAGCTGCTGATTGGTAGCTTGAATGTTTTGGGGAGTGACATGATTGGCAACTACCGGGGAATCTTGCTGCAAAGGAATCTGCTGGGTTGTTTGAGAACTGGTTGTTTGTGGACTGCTTGTTTGAGAACTGGTTGTTTGTGAACTGGTTGTTTGAGAACTGGTTGTTTGTGGACTGGATGCTGTATGTGAATCTACAGGCTGCTGTGCTGCAACAGAAATTGGAACATTCACTGATGAAGACCGAGTGCTATTGTTGCTGGAGTCAGGCCCTCCATTCAGGACAGGTGGGAGGTCTGTGGCTTCATCGTCACTGTCACCAAATATATTCCCTGTGCACTGCGAGGAATGTTCCCTCAGCTCGCTCAAAAGAAATAGTTTCTGGCACCAGCGACATTTCTCCTTCAACGAAGACCCACTTTTTTTAGGCTCGCGAGACCTGGTACTGAGATTCTTCTGTATGGGCCTCAAATAAATTTTGGCTTGCCCCCCCAAAGCAGATTTAAGATCGCGAACAGACCACGAAGTGCCAATGACAGATAAGTCTCTGCAGTTGGCCAAGCACTGCAACATTTCAAACCCGCCGCATGTACGCAGTTGAGGGAAGCCCAATATATTTCCAAACTCATCTTTGTCATCACTTGTCAGTTTCTGCAACACATCTTCCTCTGTGTCATCTGCAAGGAGCTTAATTTTCTTACACCCTAAACCTGCTTGAAGAAGCATGTTTTTCTCAGTTGTAGTCGGGGTTTTCTTCGCGAGGCGAGATGAAAGGCACACAAACTGTACAGTCCATGTCCTTTGCGGACATGAGTTCTTCCTCTTTTTTCCCCTTCCAGAGCTACCACTTCTCCCAGCAGTGCTGCTTGGTTGGAATAAAAGGCTCCTTTCTTGCCTGACAGATTCTCTGCGACTCAAAGTGGTGCCTGAGGCAGCTGCGTTTTCCTCATCCTCATCTGTTTGCCTTTGATTAGAAACATACTTTGAGCACAGTTCTCTGAGTCGAATACGATCGCCAATCGTGTTCACTCCTAAGTCCGCCAAAGCGCTATCTGACATAGACAATGCCACTCCTGGGTCAATCCTTTCATTTACAAAGTTGTCTGAGAGGGTTCCCAAGCTTAACTGGTCTAAAATTGAATCCATGACCGAGAATGTATTAAAATTCGCGCGCTAAAAAAAAGCTATTGTGAGAATGGCGGGTCCTCGATATCGGCGCCCATTGCATTGTGGATTTTTCAAAAGCTCCTACCCAGACCCCGGGAAATCATCACCTCATAATGAAGAATGCACCGCATATAACGACAAAAACACCTCGTATAGTGATGACAAACAAAGCACCGCATATAATGTATAAATTACTTCATATAATAACAAAACCACCACGTATAATGACGAAAGCACCGCATATAAAGACGAAAGCACTGCATATGATTACGAAAGTACCGCATATAATGACGAAAGCACCGCATATAACGTCGAAAGCGCTGCATATCATAACAAAAGTACCGCATATAATGACAAAAGGACCGCATATAATAAGAAAAGCAGTGCATATAATATGAAAGACACCGCATATAACATAAAATGCACCGCATATAACGTAAAACGCACCGCATATAATTAAAGAGGTTGACATAAGACAGCGTTGGCGTTCCATATGGCCCTGTTGTGGATCACGTTTTCTCTTTGTTTATAGATTACCTGCAGAACCAACTAGAGACGAAGGCAAAAAAAATGAACAGAAGTCAAAGATCAACAAAAGAGGTTGTTCGATTAAAGTTTAGAGGCAACCAAAAGCAGTTTGAGCTCAATGCGGCAATCGATTCCATTTTGGAGAGCATTGAATCTGAGACCCAGCAGAATCAACCCAGCAACAACTGCATTCGAAGTCTAGCATAGGACACGAAAGAACTTCTGCGAAAGAGGCAAAAGTTGATCAAGATCGCCGATAAAAGTAGAGATGGTTGGCAGGTCATCGCCAAGTCTGAGTCTGATGAGCTGGCTTCAGGATCAGAAGACGAAGAGAGCCTCAAAAACGCTTGGGAGACTGCTAGTCATAGATGCTGGCAGGAAGACCAGGCAAACAATACAAACTGTAAGCGCGGAAAAAAGATAATGACTTCAATGACTTCATTTTACTTTGTGAATTCTCATAATTTGGATCTGCTTGCGCATCCTACCATATTTCTTGTATGTCTCATTATTACGGGAATTGAAGGGTAAAATAATTTACGTTCAGTTGAGCGAAGCAAATTAGAATGTAAATGAATTTTCTGCTGGTATTCCAGAAATTAGTAATGCTCAAATACTTTCACTTCTACTGTTGCATGTGCTCGCTTGTTCTAATTATGCATAAAATGGGATTGGCTAGTCTCTGGCATTTATATCTTCTGTCACCGTTGAATATTCACTCACACTAGCGATACACGCAGTTTATACTTCAGCACATATCCCACCTTCTCACCCAGCTTACTGCAGTTGTTGTTGTTTTCGATATACAGGCCATAGGGATGCTTATTACGAAGGCTTCTGATGTTTCAACTGTGGAAAATATGGTCACTGGGCCAAAGATTGTTGATCTGCCTTCTGGCCAGGATCTGGAGGCAACAGTTATCAATTCTACTATAATCACAACTCCTTTACCGGACCTTCATACGACAAGCCAGCAGGAGGAATTCAGTCAAGCCAACCAGCTAAAGTAAGACTTAGTGAAGGTACCAGCAATTGTAGAAAATAGGTCCGCAATGCGTACATGTGTGGCTTACGAGTCCAATTGCTTGTAACACGTAATTGAAGAAAAACTGAAGGGAAGATTATGAGTTGGAGGTAGATGGTGATAAGTCAGTTGTAACATTTGGATTAAATTGACCATAACTTACATTGAAAACTTAATGTTGGACAATGGAAGAAGAATTAACTGTCTGGATATTTCGGTCAGAGAGGAAGTATGGATTGACAATATCTCTCCAGAGATGAACACTTTTCCATATGATGGTCAATAAAAAAGATCAGAATTGAAATTCTCATATATTGCCTCTACTGACAATTGTACAAATGGTTAGTAGCAATACTATGTGTATGAAAGTAAGTGAAAGGGTGAGCTCATAAGCTTTTTCAGGCGAGGACTTTTCAAGGATTTTCCAGGACCCTACTTTGCAAAATGTTGTATTGAAAGCTTTGTTTTGGGCATAAACATGTGCACATGCAGAAACACCAGAATATGGGAGCTTGAAACCATGTGCAAACCTGACACTCACTGTACATTAGTGGTTCAATGGACATGTGCAAAGGCAACGAGAAAACAATGGGAACAAATAAAACAAGTGTTTTCATACATTTTGTAAGCATTTTGAGAATTTTATTTTCTGTATACCTGAACATTTGTTTCAATTTACAATAAAGTATACACATTAGAAAAGGCATTAACAGGAAGTTGGACAAGTTCATGACATCAAATAATCTATAATGGTCCATACATGTCTCTTCAAAATTCTCTGACAGAAATGTTTTCAAATTTTCGACTTAACTACAATCGTTGTTTCATAACCATCTGAATTAATTACAGTTGCAGTAATGAAGAATTCAGAACAAAGCTTTAACATTTTTTTATGCTCATTTCAGTGATTTGCACGGAATGCCCCGTTCATTTGGGAAATGCACTCTGCTTACCATTGAAGGAATTGAAAACTGAATTGTATCATATTTGCAAATTTCCTGCTTACAAAATAGGGGTTGTTCCATTGAAATTAAAGGTGTCTTTGCCATAGATAATGAGCTTGACCTGCATAATGTTCATGAGAGTCCAAAAATTGAACATTTGCCTTTCAGTGATATGAGAAAAGGAGAAGGGCAAATGAAAGTGAAAAATCTAAGGAAAAGAAAGCAAAATGTGCAAATGAATCTTCTGAATCTAGAACAAAGAGACTGGCAACCCAATCTCAGTATCAAAGACAAAATAATGCCAATGAATTAGCCAAATGTAGAGAACAGACACTGTTCAACCAACCTCAATATCGTAAAGAAAAATCAGCAGACCATATTAGACAAGAGAGACTGGCAAACCAGTCTCAATATCAGAATAAGAAAAATGCATATAGCTCAGCGATTACTGATGAAATCAGAAAATTTCAGTTGCTCTTGCTGTAATCAGTTGTGGCAAACACAATGTCACCACTGCTGAAAAAGTGAGACTTTCCAACTGTACAGTAGTAAATTATTTACTATATTAACTGCTACTGGTTTACTTGAAGGCAGTGAGCAAGCGCAAATTCACAACATAGCACTAAAAGAAAGAAGTGTACTTTTAAGTATATTTAGAGATAAATATTCTGGAGAGTTAGCTTATCCAGGGATATTTCTTGGTCAAAAAAGGCCAGAGAATGACAATAGACTAGTGTATGTTTATTATAGTGAGATTTTCAAATCAAAAAATAATAAATTTCAACAAATTGAGTAATAACTCTAATATTTTCACTTTAAGGTTAATATGCGTCTTGAAAACCCTTGAATTTCAGGAGTCTGATTTAAAGGCCTTGAAAGTACTTGAAAAAAATTGGTTTTGGTTCTTGAATGTCCTTCATTTGTTTATTGAGCGAAATCGAAAAATATCAACGCCTATGAGTTTTAAAGTAAATGAAAACAAATGTTCAGGTATACAGAAAATAAAATTCTCAAAATGCTTACAAAATGTATGAAAACACTTGTTTTATTTGTTCCCATTGTTTTCTCGTTGCCTTTGCACATGTCCATTGAACCACTAATGTACAGTGAGTGTCAGGTTTGCACATGGTTTCAAGCTCCCATATTCTGGTGTTTCTGCATGTGCACATGTTTATGCCCAAAACAAAGCTTTCAATACAACATTTTGCAAAGTAGGGTCCTGGAAAATCCTTGAAAAGTCCTCGCCTGAAAAAGCTTATGAGCTCACCCTTTCACTTACTTTCATACACATAGTATTGCTACTAACCATTTGTACAATTGTCAGTAGAGGCAATATATGAGAATTTCAATTCTGATCTTTTTTATTGACCATCATATGGAAAAGTGTTCATCTCTGGAGAGATATTGTCAATCCATACTTCCTCTCTGACCGAAATATCCAGACAGTTAATTCTTCTTCCATTGTCCAACATTAAGTTTTCAATGTAAGTTATGGTCAATTTAATCCAAATGTTACAACTGACTTATCACCATCTACCTCCAACTCATAATCTTCCCTTCAGTTTTTCTTCAATTACGTGTTACAAGCAATTGGACTCGTAAGCCACACATGTACGCATTGCGGACCTATTTTCTACAATTGCTGGTACCTTCACTAAGTCTTACTCCTATAGCTGGTTGGCTTGACTGAATTCCTCCTGCTGGCTTGTCGTATGAAGGTCCGGTAAAGGAGTTGTGATTATAGTAGAATTGATAACTGTTGCCTCCAGATCCTGGCCAGAAGGCAGATCAACAATCTTTGGCCCAGTGACCATATTTTCCACAGTTGAAACATCAGAAGCCTTCGTAATAAGCATCCCTATGGCCTGTATATCGAAAACAACAACAACTGCAGTAAGCTGGGTGAGAAGGTGGGATATGTGCTGAAGTATAAACTGCGTGTATCGCTAGTGTGAGTGAATATTCAACGGTGACAGAAGATATAAATGCCAGAGACTAGCCAATCCCATTTTATGCATAATTAGAACAAGCGAGCACATGCAACAGTAGAAGTGAAAGTATTTGAGCATTACTAATTTCTGGAATACCAGCAGAAAATTCATTTACATTCTAATTTGCTTCGCTCAACTGAACGTAAATTATTTTACCCTTCAATTCCCGTAATAATGAGACATACAAGAAATATGGTAGGATGCGCAAGCAGATCCAAATTATGAGAATTCACAAAGTAAAATGAAGTCATTGAAGTCATTATCTTTTTTCCGCGCTTACAGTTTGTATTGTTTGCCTGGTCTTCCTGCCAGCATCTATGACTAGCAGTCTCCCAAGCGTTTTTGAGGCTCTCTTCGTCTTCTGATCCTGAAGCCAGCTCATCAGACTCAGACTTGGCGATGACCTGCCAACCATCTCTACTTTTATCGGCGATCTTGATCAACTTTTGCCTCTTTCGCAGAAGTTCTTTCGTGTCCTATGCTAGACTTCGAATGCAGTTGTTGCTGGGTTGATTCTGCTGGGTCTCAGATTCAATGCTCTCCAAAATGGAATCGATTGCCGCATTGAGCTCAAACTGCTTTTGGTTGCCTCTAAACTTTAATCGAACAACCTCTTTTGTTGATCTTTGACTTCTGTTCATTTTTTTTGCCTTCGTCTCTAGTTGGTTCTGCAGGTAATCTATAAACAAAGAGAAAACGTGATCCACAACAGGGCCATATGGAACGCCAACGCTGTCTTATGTCAACCTCTTTAATTATATGCGGTGCGTTTTACGTTATATGCGGTGCATTTTATGTTATATGCGGTGTCTTTCATATTATATGCACTGCTTTTCTTATTATATGCGGTCCTTTTGTCATTATATGCGGTACTTTTGTTATGATATGCAGCGCTTTCGACGTTATATGCGGTGCTTTCGTCATTATATGCGGTACTTTCGTAATCATATGCAGTGCTTTCGTCTTTATATGCGGTGCTTTCGTCATTATACGTGGTGGTTTTGTTATTATATGAAGTAATTTATACATTATATGCGGTGCTTTGTTTGTCATCACTATACGAGGTGTTTTTGTCGTTATATGCGGTGCATTCTTCATTATGAGGTGATGATTTCCCGGGGTCTGGGTAGGAGCTTTTGAAAAATCCACAATGCAATGGGCGCCGATATCGAGGACCCGCCATTCTCACAATAGCTTTTTTTTAGCGCGCGAATTTTAATACATTCTCGGTCATGGATTCAATTTTAGACCAGTTAAGCTTGGGAACCCTCTCAGACAACTTTGTAAATGAAAGGATTGACCCAGGAGTGGCATTGTCTATGTCAGATAGCGCTTTGGCGGACTTAGGAGTGAACACGATTGGCGATCGTATTCGACTCAGAGAACTGTGCTCAAAGTATGTTTCTAATCAAAGGCAAACAGATGAGGATGAGGAAAACGCAGCTGCCTCAGGCACCACTTTGAGTCGCAGAGAATCTGTCAGGCAAGAAAGGAGCCTTTTATTCCAACCAAGCAGCACTGCTGGGAGAAGTGGTAGCTCTGGAAGGGGAAAAAAGAGGAAGAACTCATGTCCGCAAAGGACATGGACTGTACAGTTTGTGTGCCTTTCATCTCGCCTCGCGAAGAAAACCCCGACTACAACTGAGAAAAACATGCTTCTTCAAGCAGGTTTAGGGTGTAAGAAAATTAAGCTCCTTGCAGATGACACAGAGGAAGATGTGTTGCAGAAACTGACAAGTGATGACAAAGATGAGTTTGGAAATATATTGGGCTTCCCTCAACTGCGTACATGCGGCGGGTTTGAAATGTTGCAGTGCTTGGCCAACTGCAGAGACTTATCTGTCATTGGCACTTCGTGGTCTGTTCGCGATCTTAAATCTGCTTTGGGGGGGCAAGCCAAAATTTATTTGAGGCCCATACAGAAGAATCTCAGTACCAGGTCTCGCGAGCCTAAAAAAAGTGGGTCTTCGTTGAAGGAGAAATGTCGCTGGTGCCAGAAACTATTTCTTTTGAGCGAGCTGAGGGAACATTCCTCGCAGTGCACAGGGAATATATTTGGTGACAGTGACGATGAAGCCACAGACCTCCCACCTGTCCTGAATGGAGGGCCTGACTCCAGCAACAATAGCACTCGGTCTTCATCAGTGAATGTTCCAATTTCTGTTGCAGCACAGCAGCCTGTAGATTCACATACAGCATCCAGTCCACAAACAACCAGTTCTCAAACAACCAGTTCACAAACAACCAGTTCTCAAACAAGCAGTCCACAAACAACCAGTTCTCAAACAACCCAGCAGATTCCTTTGCAGCAAGATTCCCCGGTAGTTGCCAATCATGTCACTCCCCAAAACATTCAAGCTACCAATCAGCAGCTGGGAGTAGAAGTAGATGATGCCACAAGGAGTAAATCCAATCTTGAAGATATTGAAGATATTGTAGAGCAAATTGCCATCAAATGTGCAGACAGTGGAAATCCTGTTCAGATGCTTCAGTGCTTGCAGGACTCTGTTATTGTTGGAAGGGCTCTGGAAATTGTTAATGTTTCCGAAAGTTTGGAGGGCGATGTCAACTTTATTCTTGTCAACAGGTACAATCTGCTGGAAACAGCCTTTGATGAAATTCAACTGATTGAGAATCCTCGACTAACTTTACAAGTTCAGTTCTATGGTGAGGTAAGTAATTCACAGTCACTTTTTTAGCAGATAAAGAAGAATAACCGCAACATTGGACAACAACAAACATGGACCTGGGTAGATGGTCCATGTATCTCTTTGTGTTTTCAGTTTTCTGAATTATTGTTTGTTTCTGAGATGCCTTGTATAATTGCAAGAATATTCATTGTTCTCCCTTGTGTGGTAAAAGAGCTCTTCAAACTGGTTTAGGTATATTCTGTTTTTTTTTTTTTACCTGTTGATTTTTTCAAGAATTGACAGAAAGGCTGGTATTTTGATGCACCCCTGTTTAAAGTTCTTAATAACAATGCTTTGGGCCAAACATTTCTTTTGCAGTTATTTTCTTAGAACTGATAGGGAGTTATTTTTTTTCAGATGGCTGAGGACCTTGGTGGCCCAAGGAAAGAGTTCTTTAACCTCATATTACATGAGATAAAAGAGAAATATTTTGATCACGGCCTCCGGTGGGACTTTGAGAAAGACTATGAGACTGTGGGACTTGTAATGGGTAAGTAACAGTTACCTACTGCCTGAAAATTTTCCTGATAATTTGTGAAATAATTTACATGTAAATTGCAAACTTATTTCAGTTACCTTGCTGGATACTTTTAGAACTTAAAAACAAATTGGCCCTTTTTTCACATGAATAATTAACATTAACAATCAAGAGATTCAGTACAGTAATTTGCCTTGGTAAAAATGAAGGGGTGCCTAGGAATAAGGAGTAAAGTGATGTCTAATTAAGAGCTACATTCTTCTTACATCCTCTCTACATTATTCTCCTTCTACAGTATTTTGTCACATAAATTCCTTGACAGAGGGTCTTCTTCCAAATGTGAACCATAATTAAATTATATTTTGGCTTCCATTCATGCAAATTGACATTTTAACTTTTTGAAGGTGTTATTAAAATAGTGTGACAATGCCAAACCCTCAAATGATCTTGCTTTTATGACACATTTGCTTGCAACAGGGATGAGCATCCTTCAAAATGGAAAAATTCCAAGATTTTTGGATGAGGGAGTTCTCCAGGAGACCTTCTCAAGTGCAGTACCATCCCCTTGCATTGCATCCCTGAGGAAAGGACTATCCAAACTGGGAATTTACCAGGTAGAAAAATAGCCTGCTATGAGTATACACAATTGCTTTATGTTAGAGAAAACTTCATTTTTAGTTAGTCATATTCTTATGAAGTAGCTAGAATGTTTGCATACATCCTTCCAATGAGCATCAATGAATTCATGAGTCATTGCTGATTATTACAGAATTATAAATATTATAAGCCAGGAAAATGCAGTGGTGCTAAGTGCTGTGAAAGGAACTACATGATTGTATTCTCGTAAATAGTGTAACTTCTACATATCATCTTTGTTTGGCTGGTCAGGGAAATTTCAGTTGAGGAAAACTAGCCAATTTTTAACCTTTAACAGATCTGGTTATTGGTATTTTGGGCATTATTTTCTCAGAGGGACACGATAAGAATTTGACTGACCTAACCCTATTATTTTTTTTTTAGCTTGGAAGTCGTATGCCCACATTCCTTCACCTGCTGCGGCCAAACCCAGCTAGCATACTCACCTTAAGGAAACTAACAGTGTTGTTGACTCCATCATTTTCTCCAGAGGGATCAAACAGGAAAAAATTTGAAACTGAAGTCTATTCATTGTTTGTCAAATATCTGAGGGAAGCAGCAAGTAAGTTTCACAACACCATATACATGGGTCATACATGTATGCTGGGTGCAGTCAGTCAAGATTTACATTTATTGGCAACCTACACAATGTTACTAAGAATGATCTTTCAACAATGCAAGTTTCTAGCCAGCTTCTTTCCTCCATAATACTCTTGTAATGATTATGGGAATTTGTGATCTTTTTAGTAGCTCATACAATGCAAATGAAAATATAACTTCCCATAGCTACCCAAAACCCAGTTCCTCTAAAGGGCCAGATACATGCTGTACCTTCTGCATGAAACCACCATTTTTCCATGATGCTGGTGTTCTCCATAGAAGGAAGAGTGTATTAAAACAGTTTTCACAAATTTGTCTGATCTGTTTTCTTTAGCATTGTTTATTAATTAATAGCCATTAGCAATACTGTGTATGTTCATTGCAGGTGGGAGAAGAGGAAGAGTGACCCTTGGTCATGTGCTGAGGTTTGTAACAGGCGCAGATGAAGAGCCAGTCTTAGGCTTTAAGATGCATCCTTCAATAGAGTTTTGTGAGAACTCACTCTTTTTTCCAACATCAAACACCTGTGTAAATAGTTTAAAGCTTGTACGTGGATCTCTGACCACACCTCTTCCCAGTGAAGCAGAGCTTTTTCAGACATTTGATGTTGCCTTTGGGTGTGCATATTTTGGAAGTGTGTAGTGCTTTCTAAGCTGTTGCAAATTTTTCTTGCTTGTTCATGTTTTACATAGAGTTTTATCTTGTTGTATAGGTTTGACCCTTTCACCAGTTGAAGGGGTGTGTGGAAAAAAGCCTTAAGTGACATCTGACCACCTGTTAGATTCTCGTTCAAATTTCCTAACACTTGCTTGTAACACAAAAGAGAGAATTAGACTGAACATCAAAAGTCACTTAGGGCTTTATTCCATGCAACCCTTCAGTTGGTCTGATGTAATTTTAAAGTGCTTACATCAATATCGATTTTTGTGGAGAAAGTTCAAAGTGAATAGAAACCTGAAAGAATCATTTAGATACCTGTCAATGTCTTCACACAGTATAAATTTTTTAACAAACAAAAGAGGGGACAATCACTGTTTGGCATGTTTAGAATAATCATTTTCAATAAAGGACACCTGAAATAAACCCATTTCCCCCCATGCATTACTATGTGTTTGAGAATGCATACATGTAGGTATATGTCCCATGATTGTGACAAGATTATCGATTACCACATCTTCATTAATTATGAAGCTCAAAATCCATCATCTTTCTTTAATTATCATCACAAATAAATTTTTCTTGTTGTTGCTATTGTTGTCATTATTCTAACCCCTTTTGGGAAGTTCACTAAGAGTTAGTCTGTTAGTGACTTATTGCAGAAACACAAAGAAACTGGGGTCACTGATTTAATTTCCAGAAATTGCTTCTTCGACAATGCCTTGTTCCATACAATGCAATAATGTTTTTACACTAATTGCTTGAGTCAAGGTTGCTCTATGGTGTATAATTTTGTTTAGGTTCAAGGTATTTACTATTAAGCTTACACTGATAATATTGGTAAATGGCCAGTTGTAACTCTTTTTATTCTTCTAAGAGAAATAAAATGAAAAAAAGACACTTGTTCCTCAGTGTATCACAATTAAGTAGTAAAACTAACAAGATGGTGGGTTCATACAATCAAAAAAGTATAAACACAAATATTATCCTCTCATTCAAACAATGCAAGCTCAGACAGAATGAGACCTGGTTAGAATGGCAAGGATGGGCCCCTCCCTCAGGTCATTCCATATCCCCCCCCCAATCTCTGATGCAACTGTCAGTTGAGTTCCACGCAGACATTACATAACAAACACTCAAAGCTAGACCAACTATGCAATGGATCCTTGCTACAAGTCATTGTCAGAAGTTTTGCTTACATGTGTTGGCTTGGGTGTGATAAAAGAAAAAACATGTAACAGAAAGTAAAGGGACACAGTGAGTCAGCTGGCACACATGTGCATTAGATACCATTTCATAGCTAATTTGCATAAAACAGAGAAACGATCCATGCCATTTTTAACCACATTATAAAAACAACATTACAGGATGAGCAAAAGCACATTCAAAAACTGATTTTTCAGTAAACAATTAAAAATAAAGCAATATACCTCAAAGACTGAAGCAAAATTCTAGATGTATTCCGATTTCAGGTGGGTGAATTCTTTTCAAAGTGAGAAAACTACATGTAGTGTCCAGGTCAGCATGGTCCCAAAGCTGACTTTGACCCTTTAACACTCTGTTGCTTTGCCTTATACAGGGAAGTAATAATTATGACAGCAATTATTAATGGCGCCTACTAGAATTTTCAATAATGCTTAGTGCTTGTAAATACACATCTATCCCATAGTTGGTAGAGTTCCAACTTGACGGTACTTGGTTTCTAAGGGCTTCCAAACAATGATCGCCGAGTGTAAAGGGCATCTCAAAAATTGGCCTGCTGTCCTCATCTCTTTCATCGTGAAGGACTCCTTCCACACCATAATGTTCCACATCAACAAAGTCGTCTTCAATACCAACTGGATTCTGCAGCTGGCCAGCAACCCACACACGCAGTGGAGAAGATTTCATTGTTCTTACACGGTGTCTGGCCCAGGCATTTCTCCACAACTCCAACTTTTCATTAATTTTTGGCAGGAAAACATGATGAAGGGCAGCAATATGAAGGTCATTGAATGGGTCTAAAATACCTTTGTCCTCCATGAAATAGAATAGTTGATAATGAAGGCCCAAAACACCCTCAAATACATCCCGCCACAACCTTTCAATGCGCTGGTTGTGCGTGCTCTTACCAGCGATCATACTACCCCTATCTGCACCCCTTCTTGTTATCATGTAGTCAGCAACTAACACATTCTCTCGTCCTTTATCCGATCGCACCCTACTTGGGAGACCGTACATTTCCACGCCCTTTACAAAACACTGCAACACGGTTTCAGCCTTGTTGTTATTTTGGCATTCTATTGCGACAGGCAGGCGACTAAATCCATCAATAACACCAACAATAACAAAGTACCACCGTACAAGCTTGTGGTTGGTGTCAATATGCCAGAGGTGGTTTGGCCCCTTTACATTGTAGACACGTCGATGTAATCGTCCTTTCTTTCTTGCATTGACCCCATCATGGTCAACCCTGTGTACGCTGTCTCTGATTCTCATCCTCTGCACCTTAAAGCCTTTTTGATAAAGAATTTGCTTGATAAAGTTCTCCCCACAATAAGGAAATTCTACAGTAACTTTTTTAACTTCCGCGTCGAGGTCTTTGTCAGAAATGTCAGTGAACTCGAACTTGCTCAATCCGTATTGCCTCATCCTCCGGTAGACCGTACTCTCTGATACAGCAAGGATCGAAGATATTTCCTTGATTGTAAATCCCTCTTGTAGTAAATCAACAAGCACAGACTGTGGAATAAAGAAAATGGGGGCACCACACGTTCCCTCGAGTTTCTTCGGTGCTTGCCCGCCAAATTTGGTGCATTCTATTCGCAAAGACATCATATCACTGCGAGAATTCACGCCTAACATTTCCATTTCGTGTACCGACAACTTGCAAACAATGTCCGGAGTAATGTGTTCAGTTTGAAATTTTTCCGTCAGATCTTCAAGTTTCAGTCTCTTTAAGACTGTCTCCATTTCGTTGTCTCCAAGAGAACACGATAGTACACGACTGAAACAATAAAACCAAATGGCAGGTCCTCGATATCGGCGCCCAGTGCATTGTGGATTTCTCAAAAGCTCCTACCCAGACCCCAGGGAATCATCACCTCATAATGAAGAATGCACCGCATATAACGACAAAAGCACCTCGTATAATGATGACAAACAAAGCACCGCATATAATGTATAAATTACTTCATATAATAACAAAACCACCACGTATAATGACGAAAGCACCGCATATAAAGACGAAAGCACTGCATATGATTACGAAAGTACCGCATATAATGACGAAAGCACCGCATATAAAGTCGAAAGCGCTGCATATCATAACAAAAGTACCGCATATAATGACAAAAGGACCGCATATAATAAGAAAAGCAGTGCATATAATATGAAAGACACCGCATATAACATAAAATGCACCGCATATAACGTAAA
>JAHPZR010030652.1:0-21556 GCA_019787425.1 Platygyra sinensis
CATCGAAGCGATTCTTCGTAACCTGTTTAAAAACGATATGAACAATACTGGAATGAGAGAAGCTACGCCTGCACAGTTAAAGGAGCCAAGTCATGGTTTGCGCACCTTGAAAAGATTAAACAAAATTTTTCAAATTCTTCGCTTGTAATCCGGGTTAATCTTCTCCATCCTTAACCATCCTTGTTCCTTTTTGGTTTATTATTTCTGTGGCATATTTTTAACTTTTCCAACTACTATTTTAACAAATAAAGAAGCCTAAGCCGTGTATTAGACTGTGATAAAACACGATGGTCATTTGAGAACACGAGGGAAATGAAGAAAACACGAGCAGCAGGCGAGTGTTCACATTTCTCGAGTGTTCTCAAATGACCGGAGTGTTTTATCACAGTGTAATACACGGCTTAGGCTTCTTCATTTGCTTTAAGAGATAGATTTTACAAGCGCAAAACAATAAAACACGCTTTTTCTATGTTTTATACTCTGATAAAACATGGGTTTTTGACCAATCAGAGCGCGCACAGGGTCCTATCTATATTTTAATACAATTTAAAGAAATTTGTGTGTGGCCACAATGACAATAACATGACTGATCTTCAGCAGATAGCATAATCGGCCAGTAGCAAGCTGAGTCAGTGACCCAACCATTCATTCTTAAGATCTTTTCAACTAGTCATTTGCTGTCTTACTAAATACTCGCCCATAACTTCAGTCACAGCGCTACGCACCGGACTGTTCGCACCGGCTAGAAACTGGTTTATAAAAATATTCTGATAGATATTGCATGGGGATGGAACTCAAATGTTTGATTTTACTCGAGCGCTTGTTGCATTTCCTTATTGGGAAGATCTTGCCAAGCCAAATGGAACCTATCGTCAACAAGGAAAGCAACATTTAGGCTACCATTTAGGAACTGCTTTTTTTCTGCACGCTCCAAAGTATTTGACAATAAACAACCAAGATATGAAAGCTAAAAAACGTTAATCAACCTGCAGATATTTTTCGGCTGATCCCTTCTTGCTCTGAAGTATGATCACATTATCTGCTTCTTGGCTTGCTTTCGCTGTTCCAAAAATAGACGCTGTTTGAAGTTCAACATCATCATTTTCCTGAGAAAATTATAACACAGCGTCGAGAAAAGGTCAACATGGCTCCGTAACTGCAAATCAGTAGAATATTTTTTGGAAGATATAAATACAGTTAAACCTGTTTTGAGCGGACGCCGTTGGGACTGGAAGGTTCATGATAAGCGGTTAAAATATAAGTGTATTTAGTTCATCCGGGACCTTGACGAGTGAGGTGTCCGACAGAGGAGGTTCGACTGTACTGATTTACTAAGTTGAGTTGTTTTAAACTGAAATAGCCGCAATTTATCTCCAGGGAAATACGGATAATGAAACGTGTTGAACATCAGACGAAGTGAACTAAACAGACGCATTATCCGTCTGAGACAAATCAGTCGTCTAGTTAAATACGACATGCATACATCAGACAACCTTATCTATGTAAACTGTTAACCCGCTCAGGTTTAAATAAATCTAATCAAGAGATTAACTATCTCTTTCATTTCTTTCTTCACCATTCCTTTGTCATCACACGGGTTTTGTGCGTCGTATTTACCTGACCTAGTTGATGTAGACCATTTAGTCTGATATGTCACGTATAAATTTTATTGCGTGCCTCCCAAGGTAGACGCGACAGCTAATAACAAAATACCTTTTACATAAGATACAAACGAATTTCACGTGTGAGGAGGACCTCAGAGAAAAAAATTCCCATATGCTCCTTCATACATTGGAATCAGGATTGATTGCAATACAAACTCATGTTAAAAACGTTTTGGGAGTTTCCAAGACTTCTTAGCCCGTGTAGCAGACGTATAAAGGGGTGGGGGTAGGGGAGGAGGAAGAGAATTCAGGCAAAAAACGGAGGGGTGGAGGAAATCTGAAGGAGAATAGCTATTCCTCAGGGGACTGTGCTAATTATAAATTCTAAGTCATATTTACTGACTCTTAATCTCCCACAGCGACGTTGTAGGTATACAATGGAAAATTCTGACGGCATTCTCCGATATTCTTGCAACAAGGAAACCACAATTTGAAACCAGGTTATGCTGTATATCTGCAGACGGATATGTATATGTGACATACAAACATGAATATTTAAATGTGCACGTTAACAAACCTTTCTTGGGTGAATTACCAACGTAACATGCACGTTTTTGGTGCTTGCAAAATTCCTCAGTGCTGAAATAACATGATTCTGGGTAAAAAATCGATCGTCTCCACGGCTGAAAGGAAATTGCAAAATTCAACTTTTTAGGGTGTAAAAACTAATATAAAGTCCTTCGAATCAGAGGAAAAGATATGAGGTCATTTGACCCGCGGTATCAAGAACATTTAACATCAACATAAAACGGTACCTAACATATGACGTCATAAACTGCAGGTTGTCCACGATGACGTGTTCAATGTCGTATACATAAGCAGCATGAGTCATGGTCTGGAAAAGCAGAACTATTAGTGAAGTGTTTTGACTTTTAGAAGAAAAAAAAATCAGCCTTGCCACCAACGTCTAACTGCGACAGTATAGGGTTGAACAGCGAGCGTTACTTACCTCAATAACTGTTTCGATATTCTGAGCTCCGTAGAAACACATGAAGTACATTGGTAGCATCTCGAAACTGTCTGCCCAGTACTGAAATTGTTCAACCTGTTTCTCCAAATTCAACCTGACAGAGAAATGAATTACATCAGCTATAGTACTACACTATCACTTCCCTGAGTATTCTGCGGTATTCACTGATTTCTTGTAAGCGGCTGAGAAAAGTAACACAGATTCCGGCGTGCATTATATCATGAAATTTTCGTTTTGCACTCTGTTTTCCTGTTGCTCTGTTGTTCTAGTCAACATACCCAGCAATATGAAAAGCGCATAGAACGTCTACAATTATCAAAACCTGTGCCGAAATCTTAAATTCCATCCTTGCGAACATTTCACTCGTTGCGTGCATGTCTACGAAACTCGTTAACAAATCGCGATTATAAAGATCCTAAAAAGACAGTGCTCTTCAATTTTACAAATAGTGTTATATGAAGAGGAGTGTAGCTAATAGAGCTAAAAGGTCGAGACAGCAGAAAACAAATCGTGATTTTTAAAAAGGTTACGACATGTTTTAATTTTAAAGACATGTTTCGATGTTGCCAACATTATCGTCAGGTACATAATATTTGAAAAACCGTTGGACTTTATAACAACTAGGCGAAACATACATAATTAATTAAGATTAAGTGACAAAAATATTTGAGTGAGTTACAAAGTGTGAAAGAACATAAAGCCTAACCTAACCCTTACGCTTTAGGCTTTATGTTCTTTCACACTTTGTAACTCACTCAAATATTTTTGTCACTTAATCTTAAATAATTATGTATGTTTCGCCTAGTTGTTATAAAGTCCAACGGTTTTTCAAATATTATGTAACTGACGATGATGTTGGCAACATCGAAACATGTCTTTAAATTAAAACATGTCGTAACCTTTTTAAAAATCATTGTAGCTAATATAGCGATGACTTTTAGGCCTCATTTAAATCACCTTAGACACATGTACTTGAGGGAACCCTTCGCTTTAAGGCATTTTTCAATAACATGCGGACCCTAAAATTCAAAGCTCAACCAACAAATGCGTTTTTCACTACCGTCAATCAAATGTTCGGCGGTTCCTCCCAGCTCCCGACTACTGCCGAGCGTGTGGTAATCAAATCGTTGAGCCCAGGTCAGACAACGAAATAGTGCTCGGCAGTAGTCGGAAGTTGGGAGGAGCCCCCGAATATTTGATTGACGGCAGCCATAACGCATCTGTCGATTGAGGTTTGAATTTTTAGAGTCCGCATGTTATTGAAAGGCGCGGTAAACGATGGACGTGAATTTTTAGTTCCCAAAAATTTCAAATTTGTTGTTTGTTAGTTTGGAGCTACCCTGCGAGGCAGAGGTTCCTTGCTCTTTCTTCTCGGTGAGAGACGAGAGGAACCTCTGCTCACAACCGCACGATTTCCTATCGTGCATGCGCGAACCACGTCAGCATCGGTCCCCCGAAACGCCAGTTCCTGTCCTTGAAACTAAACGTCACTTCCTCTTATTTCGCGGCAACAGCTTGCGACAACTTCGGAGCAAAAAAACTTCAGTATGTCGGCAAATCCTCTTTCTTCGGCGAATGTGTCGCCTAAAACTCCAACAAAAGCCTATAGACTGAAAGTTTCCAAATGCTGTTTGATTTGCAACGTAAATTTAACAGCAAACAGCAGTTTCTACCGCACCACTTATTCAGGGTAGCATGTTGAGAAAGTTTGCGAGAGTTTTTAAAAGGAAAGTCCGACCCGTACAAGAAGCTCATTTGCATAATGCAGCGCATGCACTTTCAAGTCCGAGTAAGTGTTTTCAACCAGCGTTTTGACTCACGTCTGCCATGCGCAAAATCAAAGCCCGTTATAAACTTGTCAAAAGCTGGTTTTTTAATTTATTCGTCCCTGGCCGTGGACGGCGGCGAGATCAAAGAATCGTGCGGTTGCGAGCAGAGGTTCCTCTCGCCTCTCATCGAGAAGAAAGAGCAAGGAACCTCTGTCTCGCAGGGTATTTGGAGCAGAGTATATCCTAAAACCATACTGTAGCCTCACTAATCAAAACAACTTGCTATGCTAGTGAAAGAAGCCGAAACTTGCACAATTAATATAACTGCGATATGCTGATAAGATCGCTGATTAATGCATGTGGTAGGAAATGAAGGGCTTACCCTGAATATTGACACATCATCATTTTCACAAGACGCACATTACGAATCTCAAAACTTCCCCACAGCGTGTTCACCTAAAACACGTGTGAAACAAAATACACTCATTCAGTAAACAATGTAAAAACTAGCCTTTTACAAGAAATTAAAAATTCACATGGATAAGTACAGAACAGTGTTATAATCAGGGAACTATGACGAAAGTGAAAAACATTGTGGTACGGTTGTGTTGTTACAGTTACGGAAAGTAGTTTGAAAGCGACGGTACTTAAATGTTATCTGCTGCAAGCATGTGTCGGACGTAGGCGCGATGAAATGCGTTTAGTACTGATAGTATTTGTATTTTTGTGAGACCCCACGCCTTGGTGGCTGCTATTTAACGAGCTTATGAATAAAGCTTGTTAGTATTTTTTGATCTTAGCCCAATTCCGTGACCGTTTTATACAGGTAAAAGTCAATGAAATTGTGGATTCAGGAAGTCTACAAGGTGACCGCGCCCGTTGTATACAGGTGATCGCTATATGTAGGTCAACTTAACAGTAAATATAAGGGATGATTTTTGGGAAGTTGTTCAGTGACCGTTATACACAGGGTGACCGCTATATTCAGGGCAAATATATACAGGTTTGACTGAAGTATGTCTACGTAGTTGGGATATCATGTCCAGTCGTTTTACTGCCGATTCATTACGGTTTCCTCTTGTGTCAGGCTTGTACAGTTTCAAAATTTTTCATTCTACAGGTCGACACATGTATAAAATTATGTGATCATACCACTGGACAGCCATACAATCGGATGTGTGGATGGGTAGAGGAGCAACAAGTTGTAAGTGGGCAATTCCTCTCAAGCGGCATCCAGCTGTGACATGTAAACAACCTTCCGTTCAGCACAATCACAATCAATTGGGATAGTGTGATGTCAACTTACTCATCATCGGAAAACATTCGCTCATAGTAATGTTATAGAGACCTTCTTAACTATACTATAATTGTGTATGTTTTCCCTTGGAGTAGGCCTTTCCATAAGGAGTAAGACTATAAAACTGTTTAAAATTCTACTCACCCCCTGCATACAGAGATCAAGGGACATTTCACTTAGTAGAGTGGTTTTTCCTGCGCCGGTTGGTCCTGTAAAAACTGTCACTTCTCCACGCCTCAACCCTTTCAGAATGTGGTTTAATTTCGGAAATCGGGTCCACTATGAAAATTAATACAAGATTAATGATAAGCATTTTGACATCTTTTAAACATTTAATGTGAAAAACTAAAAGCACTTTATTGTAAAACGGTGCTGTTGTTTGAATCTGATCAACATTTTCTCTTGTTTTCAGATTACATGTTAAAGGGCATTTGACACCCTTCTGCGCATGTGCAGCAATTTGATTTCTCATCCGACGGAACAGTTTTCAGAGTTGTTATTTGTGAGAAAAATCCTCCTCCATCGACCTTGTGAGGCGTATGAAAATAGTAATACCGATATTGAAGAACTGTTTAGTCATCCATGAAAGATTTAAAAGTCGTATTTTGTGTTTTGAGTTGAATGCCGTCGAGAAATACATTGTCCTCGAGAGGGTTTTCGAAGCGGCTAGAGACGAAAGCTACTTTCACCTCGTAGCCGTCTTGTTCGAACAAAAAAGAAAAAAACGAAGAAAAGATGCAAGTGCAAGGACGAAAATCGGAAACTTTGTATATATAGCTGCAGATTTGCATGCAATTTGGAAGAAAGTAAAGCGTATGTGCTTGTAATCAACGGACACGGCCTTCACACAGCATAAACATGATAAATATTCTTCACAAACAAAGGCCAAAAGCCGGCGGATAAAGAGATGTTCGAAAGGCACGTGCAACTCTAAACTGACCCGCGGCGAATTCGTGGCGCTCGTGAAAGTATTACGGTTTCTATTGGTTTAAAAAAAATTGGGGTCAATCAAGCCCGCACATGCGCATTATCGTGACAATGGCCCTTTAATAATAAAGGAAAATAATTACAAACCTTCACTCCAGCCACTTGATCTGCGTTAACAAATTGATCAAACACTTCACCTCGCAACTGTTGAAAGAAATAGATAGACTTTTAAAATTACACAACACAAAGATATTAACCAAACACACCACACAACAACAACAACATCTTTATTTCTTGCATTAAATATACAAATATCACACCACCTGCAAATAGCAAGGCTAATCGGGGCAGGTGGTGTGTGGACGGCTTAAGATTTATTACCATATTTATTACCATATTTGTAATAAAAAGGGTCAGTCACGAGAGAAATTGAGTTAAGAAAATCGAGGCAGCTATTTAGATAAGCGGGGGCTAATATTTTTTAAAATCAGAGAACCACAAGAACAAAAGATCTCATTAATTCAATGAAAGAAAGAATTAATCTTTGAAAAGCAAAGAAATAAGTCAATCTTCAACAATATGGTACAACGGTAATGGTGATTTTTTAAAAACTGATAGACATCAAGTACTCTCATAAAACAACCAAAGCAGGTACTGAACGAAGGAGATTTTACTATTAGGAAAACGATCATTAACCTGAAGACCACACCTGATGAAAAGTAGTGATTTTCTCATGGCTGATTGGTTGAGCTTTGGACACTAAGGATGGAAGGTCACAACCCTGAGAAAAAGAAAAACTGTGCTTCTTACATATATGTACATGTAAACAATCAATTTGTCAAGTGTCATGATGAAGCTGAGGGCAGCGCTCAGCCTGCTTCAGAAAAGGACTGTTGTTCATGATAATTTGACACCCTGAATAGAAGTGAGCTGCAGCGTGAAGTCCCGACTAAACAAGTTAAATGTAAAATATCCCAACAATGTTGAGCAACATTGTTGAAAATGATTAAACTTGAACCAATAACACGCAACATGTCGCAACACGTCACAACAGGGTAGCCAAACGAGCACAAAATCTTGCACCAAACAAATGTTGGGGCCAACAATCTTGCGATGTGTTGCATTGAAATGTTACGATCGTTTGGCCAGGGCTTGAGGTGAAACGTCGTTTGTCAGACTTAGTAGTCATCAGTCATCATAAATCAGTTGCCTAAAGCTCATTAGTCGCTTACGTAATAGGATGTGAAAATTTATTTTTTAAGTGCAAAATTTAAGAAGGCAATTGAAAAAAATGTCACCTTTTTGTTGCCAGTATAGCAGGATTTGATTTAGCTTGAAAATAGAGACAGCTGCAGAAAAATATATAGCTAAAGAGTAAGCCCTAATTGTACATATTGCTCATTCTCTATGGACTTACCATATTCAAAGCATCTAAAGCATTTGCTGGGGTGTTATCACCATCTGGTCTGACCAAGAAAAGAAAATCACATCGCTGAGCAATAGACTTTCAAACAAATTCTATGTTATTTACATACATTAATAACAAGAAGGAAACAACGGGAAACTGGACTACTGACACTGTTTTTCAACTTGTGATCTATTTTGCCCATTTTGTATTAAATCACTGTTATGAAGGCATCTTCTGAAGACAGTGTAGCAGCAAGTAGATAAGGATTACCAGCCGCAAATCTCAAGTCCTTTCTTCAGCAAAACGGCGTTTATTTCCTGTAAATAGGCTTTACTCCTGTAAATAGGCTTTACAGGACGACTCACGACTATACGAGGCGAAAGAAAACTCAAGACTAATCAAAAATGGACTTCTGTGACAAAGACCATTGTTACAAAAAAATCTTACAAAAATTCCTATATCACGCGACTATATTGTCACACAATTCTTAGTCACACAAGTGCTTTGCTACACATTTCCCTCCCTAGGAGGAACTTCGTCCCAAAGTTCAGCAAAGTCTTGGGTGGTGGCATTAATCACCCAACCATGCATATAGAACACTTCGCACTTGTGCCCAAACAGAATCTGAAATAAGGCGATCCAGGGGGTGGATCACACGCCCAGAGCGAGTAGTGACACCTCCTTCTGGCCAGAAAGGCTCTATAACATCTGTTAAGTCTGCATCCTCGGCTCTAGGAGGTTGGACGTCCTCGGGAGAATCCGAGGCAGGGTCTCCAGCTGCGGGCAGTTCAACTGCTCCCTGAGTGATCTCCTCGAGAGGAATCGGGACTTCCTCTGGGGGAGGGTCCTTTAAAGGTTGTTCTTCTCTTGCAGCAAACACCAAAGGGCAAAGCACCAGGGTTAAGGATGTTTTCTCTGTAGTGATGACAACAATGGGCTCCAACTCCTCGTGACCTCCAACAGAGTTGACATTAGCCAGCCGCATGGTTTCTGGGTGGCCACAGCTTTGGGTTCTTGGTGCTGGGTTGGTGCCTGTTGTGACAGTAGTGTGTAACGTCTCGGGCTGGACATGATAAGGAAGGAGCAGATTGGGATGTAGGGTGCGCTTCTTTCCGGTACCTTCTTGCTGTACCTCATAAACAGGTAGGTTTCCGACACGGCCCGTCACAAGGTATGGGATGTCCTCCCACCGGTCCTTGAGCTTGTTCTTCCCTCGTTGGCTAAGTTTCCTTACTAACACGCAATCACCAGGGAGAATAACACCAGGAGAGGTATGGGCATCATACCTTTTTTGTTAGACTTAGCCTTCTTTTGTGCATTCTGGACTGCCAAGTTGTGTGCGTACTGGAGACGAGTGCTCAAGTTCTCTGCGTAGACCGTGTATGGCTGGGTCACGCCATTGTCAAAGGTTACTCCTAAGCTGACATCAATTGGAAGGCGTGGAGTACGACCAAACATGAGGAAGTAGGGTGAGCACCTCATAGACGAGTGCAATTGTAGGCATGGACCAGTGGCAGTACAAACTCTGGCCAGTTGTTCTTCTTATCAGCATCCAGTGTACCTAGCATGCCCAGAAACGTTCGATTGAACCACTCTGACTGGCCATTCCATTGCAAGTGATACGGGGTCGTTCTGGTCTTCTCAATTCCAACCACTTTGCATAAATCCTTGATGATTCTGGACTCAAAGTCACGTCCCTGACCAGAATGTAACTGCTGAGGGAAACTGAAGTTCACCAGGATCTTCTCCACACAACAACTTGGCGACAGTGGAGGCCTGTTGGTTATGGGTAGGGAATGCCCAGGAATACCTTGTGAAGCTATTGGTGACTACAAGCACGTGCTCGAAACCACCCTTTCCCTTTTCCAACGATAGGAAGTCGATGGCCAACAGCTCCATTGGCTCCCTGGCAAGGATTGGGACCATGGGTGCTCTGGGTGGGTCTGGGGATTTTCTCTTAATGCACCTATCACAGCTTGCTATGTGCCTGTTCACATCTTTCTCCATTCTAGGCCAACAGAATCGCTCACGGATGAGGTCAAGGGTTTTATCTCGGCCAAGATGACCAAGTACATTGTGGAAACCTTGTAGCAAAGGGGGCTTCAGTGAATTTGGTAACACCTACTGAAGCTTCTCACCGTTTTTCGCACTAAGTCGTCTATACGATACTCCATCTTTCAGCACCAAGTGACTCCTCTCCCTAAACATCCAAACAGACACTGGGCTGTCTGACCTGAGTTGGTCAAGTGACTGGGCTCGGTGATGGATGCTCAGGACACTACCGATGACAGGTTCCTTCTGCTGGAGACTTGACCAATCCACTGGGAGGCTGTTTCCTGCGTCACCAAAGAGAATGTGGTCCACTGTCTGAGATGACGTGCTGATTGCTTCTACCGGTGGGAGACGGATGTTGTCGGGATTGAATGGCTCCTGGTGGTACTGACAAATAGCCTGAAAGGCATGGGGTGCCTCCTCTGAAGGAGGCGGCCTGTCCAGAAAGGGCTTGATATAGTCTTCATCTGGGACAGTTCCAGCAACGGAGCTCAAAGTGTACGGCACACGTGAAAGGCCATCCGCATCACTGTGAGCCTTGCCAGCCCGCTAAGTAATTGTGAAATCAAATGCTGCTAGGCCTGAAAGCCAACGGTGGTCCGTGGCAGACAATTTAGCAGATGTAACCAGGTATGTGAGGGGGTTACTATCTGTCACCACATGAAATTTGTAACCATACGCGGTGGTAGGTAGAGTACTTGTGTTCTGCATCATTAAGTGTTCTGGTTCCATATGCAATGACTCGGGTTCGACCATCTTGTACTTGGTAAAGGGCAGCTCCAAGGCCTTCCCCAGATGCATCAGTATGAATAGTAAAGGGCGAGCTGAAATCAGGATAAACTAGGACTGTTCGTGAGGTCAGTTTGCTAATAATAGTTTCAAAAGCTGCCTGACAAGTGGGTGTCCATTGGAACTGTGATTTCTTTGGAAGTTGTTTCTTTGACTGCTGTGCAACCAATTGGTGAAGGGGCTTGGTGACCTGTGCGAACCCCTCCACAAATGACCTATAGTATCCAGCAAAGCCAAGAAAAGTCTGGAGCTCAGAAAGGACTTGAGATTTGCGGCTGGTAATCCTTATCTACTTGCTGCTACACTGTCTTCAGAAGATGCCTTCATAACAGTGATTTAATACAAAATGGGCAAAATAGATCACAAGTTGAAAAACAGTGTCAGTAGTCCAGTTTCCCGTTGTTTCCTTCTTGTTATTAATGTATGTAAATAACATAGAATTTGTTTGAAAGTCTATTGCTCAGCGATGTGATTTTCTTTTCTTGGTCAGACCAGATGGTGATAACACCCCAGCAAATGCTTTAGATGCTTTGAATATGGTAAGTCCATAGAGAATGAGCAATATGTACAATTAGGGCTTACTCTTTAGCTATATATTTTTCTGCAGCTGTCTCTATTTTCAAGCTAAATCAAATCCTGCTATACTGGCAACAAAAAGGTGACATTTTTTTCAATTGCCTTCTTAAATTTTGCACTTAAAAAATAAATTTTCACATCCTATTACGTAAGCGACTAATGAGCTTTAGGCAACTGATTTATGATGACTGATGACTACTAAGTCTGACAAACGACGTTTCACCTCAAGCCCTGGCCAAACGATCGTAACATTTCAATGCAACACATCGCAAGATTGTTGGCCCCAACATTTGTTTGGTGCAAGATTTTGTGCTCGTTTGGCTACCCTGTTGTGACGTGTTGCGACATGTTGCGTGTTATTGGTTCAAGTTTAATCATTTTCAACAATGTTGCTCAACATTGTTGGGATATTTTACATTTAACTTGTTTAGTCGGGACTTCACGCTGCAGCTCACTTCTATTCAGGGTGTCAAATTATCATGAACAACAGTCCTTTTCTGAAGCAGGCTGAGCGCTGCCCTCAGCTTCATCATGACACTTGACAAATTGATTGTTTACATGTACATATATGTAAGAAGCACAGTTTTTCTTTTTCTCAGGGTTGTGACCTTCCATCCTTAGTGTCCAAAGCTCAACCAATCAGCCATGAGAAAATCACTACTTTTCATCAGGTGTGGTCTTCAGGTTAATGATCGTTTTCCTAATAGTAAAATCTCCTTCGTTCAGTACCTGCTTTGGTTGTTTTATGAGAGTACTTGATGTCTATCAGTTTTTAAAAAATCACCATTACCGTTGTACCATATTGTTGAAGATTGACTTATTTCTTTGCTTTTCAAAGATTAATTCTTTCTTTCATTGAATTAATGAGATCTTTTGTTCTTGTGGTTCTCTGATTTTAAAAAATATTAGCCCCCGCTTATCTAAATAGCTGCCTCGATTTTCTTAACTCAATTTCTCTCGTGACTGACCCTTTTTATTACAAATATGGTAATAAATATGGTAATAAATCTTAAGCCGTCCACACACCACCTGCCCCGATTAGCCTTGCTATTTGCAGGTGGTGTGATATTTGTATATTTAATGCAAGAAATAAAGATGTTGTTGTTGTTGTGTGGTGTGTTTGGTTAATATCTTTGTGTTGTGTAATTTTAAAAGTCTATCTATTTCTTTCAACAGTTGCGAGGTGAAGTGTTTGATCAATTTGTTAACGCAGATCAAGTGGCTGGAGTGAAGGTTTGTAATTATTTTCCTTTATTATTAAAGGGCCATTGTCACGATAATGCGCATGTGCGGGCTTGATTGACCCCAATTTTTTTTAAACCAATAGAAACCGTAATACTTTCACGAGCGCCACGAATTCGCCGCGGGTCAGTTTAGAGTTGCACGTGCCTTTCGAACATCTCTTTATCCGCCGGCTTTTGGCCTTTTGTTTGTGAAGAATATTTATCATGTTTATGCTGTGTGAAGGCCGTGTCCGTTGATTACAAGCACATACGCTTTACTTTCTTCCAAATTGCATGCAAATCTGCAGCTATATATACAAAGTTTCCGATTTTCGTCCTTGCACTTGCATCTTTTCTTCGTTTTTTTCTTTTTTGTTCGAACAAGACGGCTACGAGGTGAAAGTAGCTTTCGTCTCTAGCCGCTTCGAAAACCCTCTCGAGGACAATGTATTTCTCGACGGCATTCAACTCAAAACACAAAATACGACTTTTAAATCTTTCATGGATGACTAAACAGTTCTTCAATATCGGTATTACTATTTTCATACGCCTCACAAGGTCGATGGAGGAGGATTTTTCTCACAAATAACAACTCTGAAAACTGTTCCGTCGGATGAGAAATCAAATTGCTGCACATGCGCAGAAGGGTGTCAAATGCCCTTTAACATGTAATCTGAAAACAAGAGAAAATGTTGATCAGATTCAAACAACAGCACCGTTTTACAATAAAGTGCTTTTAGTTTTTCACATTAAATGTTTAAAAGATGTCAAAATGCTTATCATTAATCTTGTATTAATTTTCATAGTGGACCCGATTTCCGAAATTAAACCACATTCTGAAAGGGTTGAGGCGTGGAGAAGTGACAGTTTTTACAGGACCAACCGGCGCAGGAAAAACCACTCTACTAAGTGAAATGTCCCTTGATCTCTGTATGCAGGGGGTGAGTAGAATTTTAAACAGTTTTATAGTCTTACTCCTTATGGAAAGGCCTACTCCAAGGGAAAACATACACAATTATAGTATAGTTAAGAAGGTCTCTATAACATTACTATGAGCGAATGTTTTCCGATGATGAGTAAGTTGACATCACACTATCCCAATTGATTGTGATTGTGCTGAACGGAAGGTTGTTTACATGTCACAGCTGGATGCCGCTTGAGAGGAATTGCCCACTTACAACTTGTTGCTCCTCTACCCATCCACACATCCGATTGTATGGCTGTCCAGTGGTATGATCACATAATTTTATACATGTGTCGACCTGTAGAATGAAAAATTTTGAAACTGTACAAGCCTGACACAAGAGGAAACCGTAATGAATCGGCAGTAAAACGACTGGACATGATATCCCAACTACGTAGACATACTTCAGTCAAACCTGTATATATTTGCCCTGAATATAGCGGTCACCCTGTGTATAACGGTCACTGAACAACTTCCCAAAAATCATCCCTTATATTTACTGTTAAGTTGACCTACATATAGCGATCACCTGTATACAACGGGCGCGGTCACCTTGTAGACTTCCTGAATCCACAATTTCATTGACTTTTACCTGTATAAAACGGTCACGGAATTGGGCTAAGATCAAAAAATACTAACAAGCTTTATTCATAAGCTCGTTAAATAGCAGCCACCAAGGCGTGGGGTCTCACAAAAATACAAATACTATCAGTACTAAACGCATTTCATCGCGCCTACGTCCGACACATGCTTGCAGCAGATAACATTTAAGTACCGTCGCTTTCAAACTACTTTCCGTAACTGTAACAACACAACCGTACCACAATGTTTTTCACTTTCGTCATAGTTCCCTGATTATAACACTGTTCTGTACTTATCCATGTGAATTTTTAATTTCTTGTAAAAGGCTAGTTTTTACATTGTTTACTGAATGAGTGTATTTTGTTTCACACGTGTTTTAGGTGAACACGCTGTGGGGAAGTTTTGAGATTCGTAATGTGCGTCTTGTGAAAATGATGATGTGTCAATATTCAGGGTAAGCCCTTCATTTCCTACCACATGCATTAATCAGCGATCTTATCAGCATATCGCAGTTATATTAATTGTGCAAGTTTCGGCTTCTTTCACTAGCATAGCAAGTTGTTTTGATTAGTGAGGCTACAGTATGGTTTTAGGATATACTCTGCTCCAAATACCCTGCGAGACAGAGGTTCCTTGCTCTTTCTTCTCGATGAGAGGCGAGAGGAACCTCTGCTCGCAACCGCACGATTCTTTGATCTCGCCGCCGTCCACGGCCAGGGACGAATAAATTAAAAAACCAGCTTTTGACAAGTTTATAACGGGCTTTGATTTTGCGCATGGCAGACGTGAGTCAAAACGCTGGTTGAAAACACTTACTCGGACTTGAAAGTGCATGCGCTGCATTATGCAAATGAGCTTCTTGTACGGGTCGGACTTTCCTTTTAAAAACTCTCGCAAACTTTCTCAACATGCTACCCTGAATAAGTGGTGCGGTAGAAACTGCTGTTTGCTGTTAAATTTACGTTGCAAATCAAACAGCATTTGGAAACTTTCAGTCTATAGGCTTTTGTTGGAGTTTTAGGCGACACATTCGCCGAAGAAAGAGGATTTGCCGACATACTGAAGTTTTTTTGCTCCGAAGTTGTCGCAAGCTGTTGCCGCGAAATAAGAGGAAGTGACGTTTAGTTTCAAGGACAGGAACTGGCGTTTCGGGGGACCGATGCTGACGTGGTTCGCGCATGCACGATAGGAAATCGTGCGGTTGTGAGCAGAGGTTCCTCTCGTCTCTCACCGAGAAGAAAGAGCAAGGAACCTCTGCCTCGCAGGGTAGCTCCAAACTAACAAACAACAAATTTGAAATTTTTGGGAACTAAAAATTCACGTCCATCGTTTACCGCGCCTTTCAATAACATGCGGACTCTAAAAATTCAAACCTCAATCGACAGATGCGTTATGGCTGCCGTCAATCAAATATTCGGGGGCTCCTCCCAACTTCCGACTACTGCCGAGCACTATTTCGTTGTCTGACCTGGGCTCAACGATTTGATTACCACACGCTCGGCAGTAGTCGGGAGCTGGGAGGAACCGCCGAACATTTGATTGACGGTAGTGAAAAACGCATTTGTTGGTTGAGCTTTGAATTTTAGGGTCCGCATGTTATTGAAAAATGCCTTAAAGCGAAGGGTTCCCTCAAGTACATGTGTCTAAGGTGATTTAAATGAGGCCTAAAAGTCATCGCTATATTAGCTACAATGATTTTTAAAAAGGTTACGACATGTTTTAATTTAAAGACATGTTTCGATGTTGCCAACATCATCGTCAGTTACATAATATTTGAAAAACCGTTGGACTTTATAACAACTAGGCGAAACATACATAATTATTTAAGATTAAGTGACAAAAATATTTGAGTGAGTTACAAAGTGTGAAAGAACATAAAGCCTAAAGCGTAAGGGTTAGGTTAGGCTTTATGTTCTTTCACACTTTGTAACTCACTCAAATATTTTTGTCACTTAATCTTAATTAATTATGTATGTTTCGCCTAGTTGTTATAAAGTCCAACGGTTTTTCAAATATTATGTACCTGACGATAATGTTGGCAACATCGAAACATGTCTTTAAAATTAAAACATGTCGTAACCTTTTTAAAAATCACGATTTGTTTTCTGCTGTCTCGACCTTTTAGCTCTATTAGCTACACTCCTCTTCATATAACACTATTTGTAAAATTGAAGAGCACTGTCTTTTTAGGATCTTTATAATCGCGATTTGTTAACGAGTTTCGTAGACATGCACGCAACGAGTGAAATGTTCGCAAGGATGGAATTTAAGATTTCGGCACAGGTTTTGATAATTGTAGACGTTCTATGCGCTTTTCATATTGCTGGGTATGTTGACTAGAACAACAGAGCAACAGGAAAACAGAGTGCAAAACGAAAATTTCATGATATAATGCACGCCGGAATCTGTGTTACTTTTCTCAGCCGCTTACAAGAAATCAGTGAATACCGCAGAATACTCAGGGAAGTGATAGTGTAGTACTATAGCTGATGTAATTCATTTCTCTGTCAGGTTGAATTTGGAGAAACAGGTTGAACAATTTCAGTACTGGGCAGACAGTTTCGAGATGCTACCAATGTACTTCATGTGTTTCTACGGAGCTCAGAATATCGAAACAGTTATTGAGGTAAGTAACGCTCGCTGTTCAACCCTATACTGTCGCAGTTAGACGTTGGTGGCAAGGCTGATTTTTTTTTCTTCTAAAAGTCAAAACACTTCACTAATAGTTCTGCTTTTCCAGACCATGACTCATGCTGCTTATGTATACGACATTGAACACGTCATCGTGGACAACCTGCAGTTTATGACGTCATATGTTAGGTACCGTTTTATGTTGATGTTAAATGTTCTTGATACCGCGGGTCAAATGACCTCATATCTTTTCCTCTGATTCGAAGGACTTTATATTAGTTTTTACACCCTAAAAAGTTGAATTTTGCAATTTCCTTTCAGCCGTGGAGACGATCGATTTTTTACCCAGAATCATGTTATTTCAGCACTGAGGAATTTTGCAAGCACCAAAAACGTGCATGTTACGTTGGTAATTCACCCAAGAAAGGTTTGTTAACGTGCACATTTAAATATTCATGTTTGTATGTCACATATACATATCCGTCTGCAGATATACAGCATAACCTGGTTTCAAATTGTGGTTTCCTTGTTGCAAGAATATCGGAGAATGCCGTCAGAATTTTCCATTGTATACCTACAACGTCGCTGTGGGAGATTAAGAGTCAGTAAATATGACTTAGAATTTATAATTAGCACAGTCCCCTGAGGAATAGCTATTCTCCTTCAGATTTCCTCCACCCCTCCGTTTTTTGCCTGAATTCTCTTCCTCCTCCCCTACCCCCACCCCTTTATACGTCTGCTACACGGGCTAAGAAGTCTTGGAAACTCCCAAAACGTTTTTAACATGAGTTTGTATTGCAATCAATCCTGATTCCAATGTATGAAGGAGCATATGGGAATTTTTTTCTCTGAGGTCCTCCTCACACGTGAAATTCGTTTGTATCTTATGTAAAAGGTATTTTGTTATTAGCTGTCGCGTCTACCTTGGGAGGCACGCAATAAAATTTATACGTGACATATCAGACTAAATGGTCTACATCAACTAGGTCAGGTAAATACGACGCACAAAACCCGTGTGATGACAAAGGAATGGTGAAGAAAGAAATGAAAGAGATAGTTAATCTCTTGATTAGATTTATTTAAACCTGAGCGGGTTAACAGTTTACATAGATAAGGTTGTCTGATGTATGCATGTCGTATTTAACTAGACGACTGATTTGTCTCAGACGGATAATGCGTCTGTTTAGTTCACTTCGTCTGATGTTCAACACGTTTCATTATCCGTATTTCCCTGGAGATAAATTGCGGCTATTTCAGTTTAAAACAACTCAACTTAGTAAATCAGTACAGTCGAACCTCCTCTGTCGGACACCTCACTCGTCAAGGTCCCGGATGAACTAAATACACTTATATTTTAACCGCTTATCATGAACCTTCCAGTCCCAACGGCGTCCGCTCAAAACAGGTTTAACTGTATTTATATCTTCCAAAAAATATTCTACTGATTTGCAGTTACGGAGCCATGTTGACCTTTTCTCGACGCTGTGTTATAATTTTCTCAGGAAAATGATGATGTTGAACTTCAAACAGCGTCTATTTTTGGAACAGCGAAAGCAAGCCAAGAAGCAGATAATGTGATCATACTTCAGAGCAAGAAGGGATCAGCCGAAAAATATCTGCAGGTTGATTAACGTTTTTTAGCTTTCATATCTTGGTTGTTTATTGTCAAATACTTTGGAGCGTGCAGAAAAAAAGCAGTTCCTAAATGGTAGCCTAAATGTTGCTTTCCTTGTTGACGATAGGTTCCATTTGGCTTGGCAAGATCTTCCCAATAAGGAAATGCAACAAGCGCTCGAGTAAAATCAAACATTTGAGTTCCATCCCCATGCAATATCTATCAGAATATTTTTATAAACCAGTTTCTAGCCGGTGCGAACAGTCCGGTGCGTAGCGCTGTGACTGAAGTTATGGGCGAGTATTTAGTAAGACAGCAAATGACTAGTTGAAAAGATCTTAAGAATGAATGGTTGGGTCACTGACTCAGCTTGCTACTGGCCGATTATGCTATCTGCTGAAGATCAGTCATGTTATTGTCATTGTGGCCACACACAAATTTCTTTAAATTGTATTAAAATATAGATAGGACCCTGTGCGCGCTCTGATTGGTCAAAAACCCATGTTTTATCAGAGTATAAAACATAGAAAAAGCGTGTTTTATTGTTTTGCGCTTGTAAAATCTATCTCTTAAAGCAAATGAAGAAGCCTAAGCCGTGTATTACACTGTGATAAAACACTCCGGTCATTTGAGAACACTCGAGAAATGTGAACACTCGCCTGCTGCTCGTGTTTTCTTCATTTCCCTCGTGTTCTCAAATGACCATCGTGTTTTATCACAGTCTAATACACGGCTTAGGCTTCTTTATTTGTTAAAATAGTAGTTGGAAAAGTTAAAAATATGCCACAGAAATAATAAACCAAAAAGGAACAAGGATGGTTAAGGATGGAGAAGATTAACCCGGATTACAAGCGAAGAATTTGAAAAATTTTGTTTAATCTTTTCAAGGTGCGCAAACCATGACTTGGCTCCTTTAACTGTGCAGGCGTAGCTTCTCTCATTCCAGTATTGTTCATATCGTTTTTAAACAGGTTACGAAGAATCGCTTCGATGGAGTACTTGGTCGTGTCCCGTTGGACTTTGTCAGGGAATCTTTATCGATGTCAGGATTTGGCAAAACAGCCCAACCAAAGAAACCAACACTGAAACTTGACAAGGCACCTCCCAAGAAGCTCAAAATAACTCGACTGGGAACAGGTGTAGATATTAGCAAGTTTTCAGCGCCAAAACTGCTTCGCACAAACAAAGTAGTTGACAGAAAATCAATTCTGCCACAACCTGCTTCAAAAGACTACAGTGATGGTACAAAAGATGACCCAAAATACAGCAACAAGGAGGAAACTGGATTAAGTAATGCGCTTGAGAAAAGGGATAGCGCACCTGATGTGATGTCGGCTGAAAAGAAGGAAAATGTACAAAAAACAGTCAAGAAAATTTTAAGTGGAACGCGCTTGTTCACTAAAGCTGTAAATGGTCCTCGGAACAGTAAAGGTGCATCTGAACAGGACAAGGTTATCGGAAAACCACAAAGCCAGGAAATTTGACGGAAACAACTACCAAACATATCCTCCTGGAACATCCAACAGAAATATGATGGAAAGTTATTAAAACTGAGCTCTGATTACAAAAATGAAATTTGTTGCATCCTAAATTGATATTCAGTTTGCGGTACAGCCGGACGTATCTCAAAATCTTCGATACACCGGACTACTGATTCTCATGGAGTAGACTATCTTCCTTAGGTTACACTCGGCGAGACTACTCTAAAATACACCCAACAAGAAGAAACACCTGGCCAAAACACAAACTGACTGCATAGAAAGTTGTGATAAGTTACATGGCGGGTTTCTTGGTTCCAGATTATGTTTCTTCCTCCTTCCCTACCTCCTCTCGCAGGCGCCGCATTAGGGACTGGTCAAAAAGTACAGGGGGAGGGTGGGCCGGAACATTTCAAAATGCGGTGGTCAGAAAACACATGACCCACCCCTTCCATTTGGCACAAAACGGAGTGACCCACCCCTAAATGAAGGTTCAAAATCACATGACCCGCCCCCTATAAGACATGACATTTTTGGTTGCATAATCCGACAAAATAACTTTTTGTGGATGAAATTGTGGTATTATTTACGTTTTAGATTTCTTTCTTAATAATAATACAAAATCAATGAAAAATAATATTGTTTTCCATTACCCTTGCAACTTTAAGTCATGACTGTAAACTCTACTAAAGAAAACTTGACCTTTTACTTTTCACACTAGGCCTCAAGGCAAGTAGAGCAGTGATCCATCTAGAAAACGGCTGTAGCCAGTCCTGGGAGTAATATAGCCAGACAACTCCTAGATCTTTGTGCATGTGTTCCGTACCCTTGGGGACAAGTAGTATGTAGACACAATATCACAGCAATTCTTCGGCCTTCGTAGCTTAATTAAAAATATATCTCCACTGTTTGCGTCATATTTTTAATAATGTAGACACAAGTTGGCCATTTGGTGTTCCTGAATACCAGTATGTCAACCGAGTGCAGTATTTTAAATATTTCTGCCCTGCGACTCCCTGCTCAATCCGTTAGCTTTTGTACAGATTTTACAATACATAAATTGTCATCTCTATTGTACACCAGCCAAGTGTCCTTTTTCAAATACGGCTCGAAAAGTTTTTGTCCTTTGTAACAAACAATAAAAGCAAGTGACATACTTGAACACCAACCCACGGTCTGCCAAGTGCCTTACGCATAGTGTGGAGCTGGGGCTTTAAGGTGGCCGAACACAGTTTTCAAGTGCCTCTGCCTAATTCACCATAACTTTTAAACTATTTATGCTTTGGCGCCCATTTTTTGCAAGAGTCAAGGTTAACCACAGAAACATTTATTATCGCATTTTGACTAGGGTGTGCGCTGTTGCCATGGCAACGGGGCTGGTTAAAAACAAGGCTTAAATAATGGTTTTTGTTTATTTAAAAAAAATCCAGTCGTTAGATTGTTTTCATATTTCGCACACTAAGAATTGACATTAAATCCCTACTGTCAACATGGTTCTAATAAAATTTTGACATAGGCAATTTTCGTAATTCGCTGTTAATCGTTTTCTGTATTATTAAAAATTCCCTATGTCAAAATTCAGATTTTTTTTAATAGATCATTCACATGGTC
>JAHPZR010030653.1:0-2500 GCA_019787425.1 Platygyra sinensis
CCGTGCTGGAACAAAACTTTACGGCTCGATAAGAAATTCTCCATCTGTTTTAAACTTGGTAAGTGTGCATTAAAATCACTTGGTAAGGTCTGATGGTTCCTCCTTGCAGTTTGTTTGACATCTCTTGGTTTAACTAGACAGTTTCTGCTATTCAATGTAAACTGCTGCTTTGGCTGATCGTTAGGTCGCTGCAAACACGTGAAACAACTTCGGAAGGAATTCCAACGTATTTCTCCCATTTTTAGCCACATTAGAACACAAAGAAAACAGCAGCATGCGATTTAATCTGTAAGCCATCATCGAACAGCTATACTGTAGGATCAACAACATTTAGAGAGCAAACGCTCAAAACAACCATACTCGGCCGCCATTATTATCTGTATGTGCACTGCCATGGAGGGGTAGGAGAGTAAACTAAGCGGGATAGGCTCGTCGAAAAATTGGCCTTACAGTTACAGTAAGCACAGAACTGAAGCATATCACCTAGGTGATATGCCTCTAGTAAGCATCATTGAGTAGCTTTAACACAAATCATCAATACTTGCCCATATAAAACAAGACTATTAACCTGCCTCTCTTCCCGGTTCTCTTCAAAACAAGCGCCCTAAGCTCTACAAAATGACTCCCCTCCCCAGTGGGTAAAATAAATGCCCTCATCACCAGTCCCTCGCCCGTCCCAAGGGCTTTCTCCCGGGCTCGACGATTTATACTACGGTATAGTTTGACAAGCTGCCGGCCAGTTTATATTTCTGAGGTTATGGGTTTAATAGCATGCATCGCAAAATTCCAATCTGTCTTCTGCAAAGGCAGAAATGAGAATTACTCGAAAAAAAAGAGAAAAAACAAGAAAAACAAACATGACTCGTCAGGCTTACTTTTTGAATGGGTTTTCTGGTTACTCATATCAAGTCGGTAATAATAAGATCCGTTATAATCCCTACTACTCATAATTAACCGGCTTTGAATTTTTTACACGTTACTCGATTTCTTGAATTGTTATCCACCATTACTCGTTACTGCGTTGTTCTGGGACACCTAGCCTGAGTTAATTACAGACAAACTAAATCCCGGTATAGTCCGTACCCTGAAGATCAGGAATGGTTTACTCGGCGGAGCTAACCTGAGCGCTATCCTGAGGTTAAAGGCAGTCAAGGCCAGACTGCAGGATTTTACTCCGATTAGCCTAAATAACCCTGTTAACGGTTTGTCCTCGAACAGAAAAAACACGATACCTTGACTTTTTTTAAATAGTCTGTAGTATGCAGTCGGCACTGATTTTACCACTTGTCTATACTGCTTGATTTTATTCTCAGTCTTCATTTTACCTCGGTCTGCAGTCTGTAGTCTGCGTTTTACATTGACCGGTTGAAAACATTTAATTGCTTCTATAACTTATTAGATTTAATGCTTCCCAAAGTGATTGAGAGTCGACGTTAACAGTGATTCATATTTCCGGTGGAAGTGGAAAATATAAGCTAAAAAAGAGCTGGCTTTTGAACTTGTTGGGTAATAGATAAATTAATCAGTTTCGGGGTACCATAATGGCAGTGGAGTAGTTCTCAAGCTGTAGATACCTTGAGGGGATTTATTGGATTACAAAAAAATATATTTTGGGGCTTCCTATACCTCGGGTACGAGTGAAACACAAAAATATAACAAGCTGTTTCATGGTTTGAAACTGTTGTTTAATGTCTGGGTATAGGCCTTTTGCAACAAACGATCACATGGCACAAAATCCGCCATGCTGGAGGCCAAACTCATTATTTAACTGTGCCATAAAAGTTTTGAGACTGCCCAAAGCTCTCAACTCGTCTGGAAGGGCGTTCTACAGGGTCGGCGAGGCTGCAAAGAACGCCCTGTCTCCTGTTGTCTTCTTGGTTTTGTTGGGTAGATCGAGCAGTAAGTGTTTTGTATTTGATCGCAGGTTATAGTTTGACTGTGGCTTAAGGCGGGGGTCCACCTGAAAGCCGTATTTTGGCTGGGTACGCATCCTTACTGCGCAAGCAAATTCACATGCCACGTCATGCATGAGCGCGCTAAGTCATAAAATAAACAAATGATAGGGCAGATGGCCATCGCTAGAGCTTTGCCTGGATTTAACGATCTTGGACGTACGGTGACTTTTGATGGATCATTTCCTCTACTGATTTTCTACGTTTAGGGAAAAAATGAAGAAAACCTATCGACTAGAAGTTTGAATTTTTGGCGAAATGCATCATCGAATTCCGTTCTTATTAGCTCTTCGTCCATCTGCGCGGCGGTTTCAAATGGCTCTTAAAGGGTTAAATTTTGTGAAAACGTTAGTAGCATTTGGAATTATTTACGCAGCAGACTCACTTCTACAAAATACTACTAAGATCGTTTGCCTCCGTTGACTCACCTTCGATATTTTTAGCTATAAACCCCTGCAGACCGTGCTCAATTATATGGGACAATTTTTCGAAATCAGCATAGTTTACCACACGCTTTATCTCTGAAACGAAGACGGTGACCCCCATTT
>JAHPZR010030653.1:7500-10031 GCA_019787425.1 Platygyra sinensis
GCAGTGCTAACAAGGTGGTATTGTATTCACACGCATACACATCCAAGTCGTCTGCAGTGTCAAGCTGTTTGTCATTACATAGTGAGCTGGATTGAATATCACTATGAAAGCTGTCAAGGTTTATGGATTTGATTTTTCTGTAAGTAGTGGTTTTTAGGGAGAGACCTGGTCGAGACAGTCCTAACCTGGTCAACATGGCTGCGTGGTCAGATATAAATAGATCAACCGTTGACTCATCTTCAACAAGTGTTTCCGACTTGCGTGTAATAGATAAATCAAGTGTGTGGCTATCACGATGTGTTGGTTGCTTAACATGTTCCTGGAGATCAAAAGAGTCTAGGAGGTCAAGGAATTCTGAGCATCTGGGTTGCTACAATCATCCATGTGGATATTAAAATCACCAGTTATTAATACAGTGGAACCCCGCTCTACGGACACCCGCTTAAGGTCATTCCACTGAAATAGAACCTACACTGAGATTTTTCTCAAACTTTGCCAATTGATTGTTTATATTATAGAAACTGAAATTTTGAAATAAAAATGAGGGGTCTCCATGTTCGTTTAGGAGCAGCAGCACCTTGTTTATTCCATATAAATCCTTATAATAGCACCATGATTATAGTCACGATTGCTTGCTAAATTCATGTTTCTGACGATTGTTTTTTGCTCAACACTGAGAATTGGCCTATATTTATTTTACATAGAGAAATTTACTACTCATTCAAAACAACAGAAAAAAATGATAGGTCACCGTGGTCGTTTTCGAGAAAATGACGATTTACTTCTTTGGCGAGGTCCAGCCGTAAAGAAAAAGCCGCCATTTTCTAATGCGCGCGCGCTAATCACGCGTAAAATTATGCGCAGTAGGGATGCGCAATGCAATACTGGGGAATGACCTTAATACGGACACCCGCGTTATACGGACAGTTCGTTTGTCCCGACAAAAAGCTCATATATTTTCTCTAAAATTAACCCGCTTTATACGGACACCGGGTAATACGGACAACGGACACTTTTCTGTGTCCCGAGTCACAAGCTCTCATATATTGTCAACCCCGCTTTACGGACACTGATTATCAGCGCACTGTCTATTTTCATTGTCAAAGTCATGTGATAGTTGTAGACATTGTACTCTGCTCAAATAATGCAGAACTGGGCTAAAAAATAGACAAAAACGAAGTAACGTCAGTATGAGGTAAAGTCACGGACTTTTTCAAATGAATCCACTGTCATGCCTGTCTCAATAACAATACTCTGTACACAACTTTAAAGATTTTACTCTGAGACTATGATAAATGATTGTGAGGTTTCTTTAGGATGAACTTGTTACTGTTACAGTTAAGAAATGAAACAACGTTTCTCGTAAAACTGTCCTTTGGTCTTTACATCGATAAAACATATGTTCCTCACGTGTTCTCAGAGAGCCCGCTTAATACGGACACCCGGATAATACAGACACTATGGCATGTCCCTTTGGTGTCCGTGTTAACCGGATTTCACTGTAATCGTTCCTTGCAAAGCAGCAATGATTCAAGATAATCTGGAATTCAGCAAGAAATACATTGTAGCGACGGGATGACGCTTTTAGCTTAAAACCTATAATTAGCTTTTAGCTTATATTAAACCTATAATATTTTAGAGGGGGTAAGTTTCTAAAGAAACTATGGTGCTGCGTCGGTGGGAGTATTACAGGATAATTTGGTTTTATCAACTGAGTTGATAATGTGAATTAGCCACCGTAAAGAGATTCGAAAGCTGACGTTTCGAGCGCTAGCCCTTCGTCGGAGCGAATCGCTCCGACGAAGGGCTAGCGCTCGAAACGTCAGCTTTCGAATCTCTTTACGGTGGCTAATTCACATTATCAACTCAGTTGATAAAACCAAATTATCCTATAATATTTTAGCATGGATATAATATTTTTACCTCGTATCTATTTACTAACTATTTAGCCACAGTCAATTTCACTGTAGTATTATAATCATTTTGAAGTAAAGCGCATTAGATCATATACCATGCAATGTATTTTGCGCTATATAAACAATAAAGTTATGTTATGTTATGTTATTTCCGCACTGGGACATTAAAACAAAGAGACGTCAACCAGTCAAGCGTGACTGGCCTTTGTTTTAATATCCCAGTGCGGGAATAATAATGACTCGGCTTGCCTCCAGCATGGCGGATTTTGTACCATGTGATCGTTTGTTGCAAAAGGCCTATTAGAAGCTGACTCCGAAATATTTAAGAATTGAAAACATATCCGGGTACGTAAAATAGCAACAACAACTTTGAATTAACTTCACTCTGTAAATGACTGTGATGTACCCGTAAACATTTGAAGTTTCAATAACCACCCTCCGGAAGATATCTCCACGGTAAAAAACACGCGATTTTGTCCAAATTCCCTGAGTCCTTTGCTTCCCCTATGGTCGTGTGTATACGTCATTAGGCAGTCAGCAGTTGCCCAGATGATGGTGTCTAAACATGCTCAAGTCCGTCCAATATTTGATGAATATGAAAAACTGTTGTGACTT
>JAHPZR010030654.1:0-2500 GCA_019787425.1 Platygyra sinensis
AAACAGCGTCTATTTTTGGAACAGCGAAAGCAAGCCAAGAAGCAGATAATGTGATCATACTTCAGAGCAAGAAGGGATCAGCCGAAAAATATCTGCAGGTTGATTAACGTTTTTTAGCTTTCATATCTTGGTTGTTTATTGTCAAATACTTTGGAGCGTGCAGAAAAAAAGCAGTTCCTAAATGGTAGCCTAAATGTTGCTTTCCTTGTTGACGATAGGTTCCATTTGGCTTGGCAAGATCTTCCCAATAAGGAAATGCAACAAGCGCTCGAGTAAAATCAAACATTTGAGTTCCATCCCCATGCAATATCTATCAGAATATTTTTATAAACCAGTTTCTAGCCGGTGCGAACAGTCCGGTGCGTAGCGCTGTGACTGAAGTTATGGGCGAGTATTTAGTAAGACAGCAAATGACTAGTTGAAAAGATCTTAAGAATGAATGGTTGGGTCACTGACTCAGCTTGCTACTGGCCGATTATGCTATCTGCTGAAGATCAGTCATGTTATTGTCATTGTGGCCACACACAAATTTCTTTAAATTGTATTAAAATATAGATAGGACCCTGTGCGCGCTCTGATTGGTCAAAAACCCATGTTTTATCAGAGTATAAAACATAGAAAAAGCGTGTTTTATTGTTTTGCGCTTGTAAAATCTATCTCTTAAAGCAAATGAAGAAGCCTAAGCCGTGTATTACACTGTGATAAAACACTCCGGTCATTTGAGAACACTCGAGAAATGTGAACACTCGCCTGCTGCTCGTGTTTTCTTCATTTCCCTCGTGTTCTCAAATGACCATCGTGTTTTATCACAGTCTAATACACGGCTTAGGCTTCTTTATTTGTTAAAATAGTAGTTGGAAAAGTTAAAAATATGCCACAGAAATAATAAACCAAAAAGGAACAAGGATGGTTAAGGATGGAGAAGATTAACCCGGATTACAAGCGAAGAATTTGAAAAATTTTGTTTAATCTTTTCAAGGTGCGCAAACCATGACTTGGCTCCTTTAACTGTGCAGGCGTAGCTTCTCTCATTCCAGTATTGTTCATATCGTTTTTAAACAGGTTACGAAGAATCGCTTCGATGGAGTACTTGGTCGTGTCCCGTTGGACTTTGTCAGGGAATCTTTATCGATGTCAGGATTTGGCAAAACAGCCCAACCAAAGAAACCAACACTGAAACTTGACAAGGCACCTCCCAAGAAGCTCAAAATAACTCGACTGGGAACAGGTGTAGATATTAGCAAGTTTTCAGCGCCAAAACTGCTTCGCACAAACAAAGTAGTTGACAGAAAATCAATTCTGCCACAACCTGCTTCAAAAGACTACAGTGATGGTACAAAAGATGACCCAAAATACAGCAACAAGGAGGAAACTGGATTAAGTAATGCGCTTGAGAAAAGGGATAGCGCACCTGATGTGATGTCGGCTGAAAAGAAGGAAAATGTACAAAAAACAGTCAAGAAAATTTTAAGTGGAACGCGCTTGTTCACTAAAGCTGTAAATGGTCCTCGGAACAGTAAAGGTGCATCTGAACAGGACAAGGTTATCGGAAAACCACAAAGCCAGGAAATTTGACGGAAACAACTACCAAACATATCCTCCTGGAACATCCAACAGAAATATGATGGAAAGTTATTAAAACTGAGCTCTGATTACAAAAATGAAATTTGTTGCATCCTAAATTGATATTCAGTTTGCGGTACAGCCGGACGTATCTCAAAATCTTCGATACACCGGACTACTGATTCTCATGGAGTAGACTATCTTCCTTAGGTTACACTCGGCGAGACTACTCTAAAATACACCCAACAAGAAGAAACACCTGGCCAAAACACAAACTGACTGCATAGAAAGTTGTGATAAGTTACATGGCGGGTTTCTTGGTTCCAGATTATGTTTCTTCCTCCTTCCCTACCTCCTCTCGCAGGCGCCGCATTAGGGACTGGTCAAAAAGTACAGGGGGAGGGTGGGCCGGAACATTTCAAAATGCGGTGGTCAGAAAACACATGACCCACCCCTTCCATTTGGCACAAAACGGAGTGACCCACCCCTAAATGAAGGTTCAAAATCACATGACCCGCCCCCTATAAGACATGACATTTTTGGTTGCATAATCCGACAAAATAACTTTTTGTGGATGAAATTGTGGTATTATTTACGTTTTAGATTTCTTTCTTAATAATAATACAAAATCAATGAAAAATAATATTGTTTTCCATTACCCTTGCAACTTTAAGTCATGACTGTAAACTCTACTAAAGAAAACTTGACCTTTTACTTTTCACACTAGGCCTCAAGGCAAGTAGAGCAGTGATCCATCTAGAAAACGGCTGTAGCCAGTCCTGGGAGTAATATAGCCAGACAACTCCTAGATCTTTGTGCATGTGTTCCGTACCCTTGGGGACAAGTAGTATGTAGACACAATATCACAGCAATTCTTCGGCCTTCGTAGCTTAATTAAAAATATATCTCCACTGTTTGCGTCATATTTTTAATAATG
>JAHPZR010030654.1:7500-14977 GCA_019787425.1 Platygyra sinensis
CCTACCTACCTACCTACCTACCTACCTACCTACCTACCTACCTACCTACCTACCTACCTACCTACCTACCTACCTACCTACCTACCTACCTACCTACCTACCTACCTACCTACCTACCTACCTACCTACCTACCTACCTACCTACCTACCTACCTACCTACCTACCTACCTACCTACCTACCTACCTACCTACCTACCTACCTACCTACCTACCTACCTACCTACCTACCTACCTACCTACCTACCTACCTACCTACCTACCTACCTACCTACCTACCTACCTACCTACCTACCTACCTACCTACCTACCTACCTACCTACCTACCTACCTACCTACCTACCTACCTACCTACCTACCTACCTACCTACCTACCTACCTACCTACCTACCTACCTACCTACCTACCTACCTACATAATTTATTTGATGAAGCAGGTTATAAAAATGGGCAAGACAAAAGTCCTGATGTGGACCTGCACTATCTAAGTAATACATAAATTAATTAACTATATATAAATAAATAATAATAGTTAAATAAATATTAATGACAATAAATTATGACTAATTTTAAAAATATTGGAATGCAAGAATAGAGGAGAATATTAATGACAAAAATTCTACTTAACTAATATTAAAAATATTTAAAATCTAAGGATTTATTGGAAATACTGCAGGAAGCTTTAGTAAAACTAATAGATTTCTCAAGAGAAACTGTCGTCCCGGTTTGCATCCGTGACAGGTGAAGAAATCATCCAAATTAACTTTTTGTGATGTATATTATCTCACTGTTTTAGTACATACTCAAACAACTATTCACCTCAGTGTCGGTGGCTAGCGGTGGATATCCACCTCCACTTCGGTGAATAATTGTTAATTACCTCCAAAGTAGGTGATCATATTGTTACGGCAAGGAGTGTTTCAAGAGACCCTGACTTGTCACAATGCTAACACCATTGAGCTAATTTTATTTTGTCGTTCTGTAACTTCCATGGGAACAGAATTTGACGTTCGTCTCAACATATGGCTTCACAGCCGGAGAAGGTGGGTTGAAATCACAGTCAAACCTGAACTTTTACGTGTTATTCATTACTTGCCAATTTTACCACAGGAAGAAAAGTTTAAAATGATGTTGATAATGGGCAATGCGGAATAACTTCAAATACCTTAACAGTCGCCGAGGCCAATATATCATGGGGCAGTTGTAAATAAATCTCAGCCATTGTAACAATAGCCGGTAGAACAGAACAAGCTGCAGCCTGCTCCAGATGAAACATAGCACAATCCATCTGCGGCTCATGGTTAGTAAAACGACCCACATCATTATATTTAGCGAGCTCAAGATGAACCTGCAAGGGAAAAAAGTTCCGTTCAAAGGAGAGACAAAATACGAGGTAATTTGCTTAGAATGTTTCCCTGTACGATCAAGGGCTGCAGAATCGCTACATTCAGCCATATAAAGCTGGTGGATGGTAACGTGTCATTCAAAAGATCTGTCAGAGCGCCACGGAAGCTGTTGTACTTAGCTTGTTTCAGGCTAACAGCTGGGAGTGAAATGGGCATAATAAAATATAGGTGTTATGAGAAAGGGGAAAAAACGAAGAAATGACCATGGACCCATATTCCATAAGCTGATAAAACACAATTGTCGATTTTCCTCTCCTCAGCGAGTAACCCAGGAATCACCCAGGTCAGGAAGAAGTTATCAGGCAGCATCAAATCGTACAACAGGTGGATGTAAATAAAACACAGGGTGACCCACACTATATGAAGCGACAACTTTGAAATGTGGAAAACAGGTTTAACTGCATCATCCAGTTCAAGTTGTAATTCTGTACGGGTTATTTACTAACCTGTCCAAGAATGGAGACACTCTTGTGCCTTCTCTGCTCCTCCATGCGTACTTTTTCAAGCAGTTCAACTTCAGCAAACACACTTGATGCTTTATGTACCATGTTATTTGCAAATGACTTCTTGATCTCTTCATCCTAAACGTAAACATAAAGGGCTGAAAACTGATGGACATAAGTGTTCAAAAGTGTTCCAAAAATTGAAGAATGATTCATTCAATTCAAAGTAGCCTCGATGTAGAAGTGATGAACATGGGTATTGTACGTCGAGTTAAAAGCTTGTTTACGGACCTTGTTGTGTGGTACTCTATTACTATTTTATAAAATCAAAGGTGCTGGGATGTTTGAAGCTACAACAGTTCAAAACCTACAGGGTCACGCCGCCCAGCTGCTTCTTACTACATGTACCCTTCTTTGTATTCTTCTTGTGACCTTGGCTATTGTTTTGCCAGTTCAAGAGAAAAACAAAAGTTGGATATGTGCTGGTAGATCTAGTTTTATCTTGAGAGAGGATGAAGGGTAACAAGAGTTTGGACACTTGAGGTACAAGTGAGTCCATCTCAAGCTATTTTTTAGTCTTTTTATATCACTTCCGATTTCCAAAATTCTCGGAGAGTCTAGAAACAGCTATCCTGTCATGCAAATTTTGCTCATGTGGACTGCCCATGCAATATGCGTGGTAATATCCGTTGGAGAACTGGAATTAAGAAAGACTATCATAGGAACAATGTCTGTTACCCTTAATCTTCTCTTTGTTTGATTTCAATGATTACAAAAACACGCACCTCATTTTCAGTGAAAACGTCACTTTGGTCACTTTCAGTTTCAGATGACTCAGGGTCAGAAATTTGTCTTGAATATTTTGACAATTCAGTGAAAGATGAAAAGGATGAGCGAGGGGAGTCTGGTTCAGAGTTAGCAGGTGAAGGAGGAGGAGACTGCGCCAGGTATTCAGTCATATCAAATATAGCAGATGAGAGTTTTCGGTGACCAGGGGAACCACAATTGTCACTGCTTCGGAGAATCGTACTGGAATCTTGAATGTTTTTCAGAACTGCATCAATTCGATCAATTTCTTTTTCACTGAGGTCAAATGGAGAGAGTCCAAGGCTTTCACAGATTCTGTGAAGAGATGAACAGCAACATGAGGCCCTCACTTTCCCAAAACTCGCCAGCCTTTTTAGTTTTGTTTTGTTTTCTTGTTTCTTTTTTTGGAAATGAAACTAAAGAAGTACGAAAATTGAACAAACATCCCTTGAAGGTAAACATAGGATTGATTTGTGCCACTGACTCTGTTGTGTCAGGTCTTTTATTCCTCCCTGAGGAGACTTAAGGGGAGGAGCATCTAAGGTAAACAGTAACTGTGACTGTAAGCCACTAACAAGAGCAGCAAGCTCAAACTACAATATGTGTCAAGTTTAATTTCTTTTAATTACTATCACTAATCGTACATGTATGTGTCAAATTATTCTTGCATTTTGATTGGTCCATACAGTCATATGATCAATTGGAGGACAGGTGAACTGATGACATCATTAACACTTTGTTTTTGTTTCTTTGATGCGTGCATACTGCATAAAACAGATGGACACCATGTTGCTGTGTTTCTCTTCAGTAATGAAGATGTCTATGTAATGTGGTAAGAACATCAGAGACACACACATATTACCTCAAGTGCCACTCTTTTACTCTTACTACATTTATTTGACGTCATGTGCAATCAAACCCTAAACAGATGAACAGGAACATGGAATCCAGGGTTCGTGCACTTATGACCTGTAAAAATTCCATGACTTTCCATGACTTTTTCCATGACTTTTTGAAATATTCCATGACCTAAGTTAAGCTATTTCCCTCCGGCAGTAGTGTCAAAACAATCATTTATTCAGCTGAAATTACATTTGATTTTTGGACTTGCCAGTTAATTTTTCAACTTTGGATCTTAATGCCTTTCATTCATAGAAAACATACTGATTTTCCATGACTTTCCATGACCTACACCTAAATTTCAGGACTTTCCAGGCCTGGAAAATGAAATTGTAAAATTCCATGACTTTCCAGGTTTTCCATGACCTGTACGAATCCTGGAATCTAATCGGTAAACCTATGATGTATGTACTGAAGTCAACATGGTCAAGATTTGATCATCCTGTACCACTAGGCAAAACTTACTTGTTACATTTATGAGAACTGAAAAACAGTGCCATTCCCCGTGGGCCTAAGTTGGCGTCACCATAATCCTTTCCATCTGCTGTATGAATCTGTGGATCTGTGTACAGGTCACCAACACCTAAAATGAGACAAAAGAATGTTTAGGTTTTTTCTGATCTTGGAAAGGATGAAATCATCACCATCATAATTTTTGCCGTCTATAAATTTATAATAAAATGTTCATTAAATTAGCCAAGTTAGGCCCTCAGATGGGCTTAGCAATGTAAAATAACAAATCTTTTATACTGTATGACTGTATGTTTAATCAAAGTTACTGACAATTCACAAATAATGGAACATCTCACCTTGAATATCAACCACAATCAACTGATGACCTGACCTCTCAAATGTAAAATGACTAAATGCCTGTGAATCAATAATAAAATGGTAATCAATTATAAATTTAAAAGTTATAAATCTATTTATTAATAACTAAGTCTAGATACAGTCAGTCCTCCTTAATACAAACACATCTAGTAACAATAATTATACTCTTCAATTACCGTACCTGAGGAGAACAGCGGAGAGTTTCATCCCGCAATACATAGCCGGAGTTTGAGTTGTACTTAATATATTTTCCTTCAATAAAATGCTCCAAGTGAAACAACGGCGACCCTTCTCTGTCCTTCATTTCAATAACACAAACCTGGAAGATATCCACCTGTTGGCAAAAACAAATTATTCATAAAGTCATTGCTAACATTATACACAACAGCCAACTTGAAAATGGCTCACAAGAATTTCACTAAGTCCAACAAATTGTTATTTGAACGTTATGCTAGGAAAGACATACTCATGACATACATGCATGTAATTTTATTCAAATATAACTTTTTACACTAGAAAACCCTTTATCTATGCCCGCAGAGGTATTAATTAAATCCATTTGGATGCACATGGAATTCAAGTTTTATTGGATGCCTGATGCAAGGATGATGTCAATAGCAATTTTTGTGTTCTTTATTCCATGTAACATATAAAACAAGCAAATTCCATGATGTCATGTGTCTGTTCAGTAATAGATAACAGATAAGGTCAAAAAGTGGTAATCTGAACATCAGTGAGTCAGACACACTCATACCACATTTTGACGTCATCTGTGATAACTGAACAGATGTATGGTAGCATGGAATCTGTTTGTTAAGTACATGGCATTGGTCTTAAACTTTCTCAGTCTGAAAAATGTTAAAATTTACAGTATTCAACAGTTCTTCTTGTTTCCTTGTTATTCAAAAACTTCATTCATTTGGTAAATGTTCATCTCAGTGGCCTAGTTAGTTAACAAACCTTTTTTGGTGGGTTATATCTATTATACTCTTCTCCCCAAAGCTTAGCATCCATTTGGAGTCTCACATCATCAAAATAAACATCTCTGCTAACCGCATCAATGTACTGTTTGCATACATAATTTGCTGCATGCTTCCAATTCATGTGTTTTGAGAAATTTGACAACTTCTTCCTGTAATAGAAAAGATGGATGGTCTTAGTTTACAAGCAATTTCAATTCATCCTGGATTTCTGAGAATAAATTCACACCTGGACCAACAAACAGGTAATTAAGCACAAGGTGTTTGACATCTTGCTACACACAATGATAGAGGTGGAGAATAGTCCTTCAAAAACCAATCTAGTCTTGCAAAATTTTGGTTGAATTTCACAGGTCTTGCTGTCTCATTTTTTTATGGTGCATCTCACATCTTGCAGTTTCAATATTCTTTTACATTACCTGTCTTGGAGGCCCAATGTTTGCAAGGCTAGCAAAGTTTTGAAGTCCCAATTTGTTTGGGTGTTTGTTCAAGTTATAAATGACATCTCGAGGTGACTACAAGTCTGGTGCTCACAGTTAGAACACTTTGAAGTCAAAATGTCATAGCCTTGCAAAGAATGCCGACCCTAACCCTGAGCTACACAATGGAGTTGTATGCAATAATGTTATAATCACCCAGTCTTAAATTATGCAGCATACTCTAAATCCAACACCTACAGTAAGTAATCATACCAGAAATTAAGCAATTTATTTCTTTCTGAAATAGCTCCTTGTTGTACAACCATAAATTCAAACCAACTGTGGCTTCATGAATTAGAAAGTGGGACATTTATTGGATACACTCATCTGGGTTTTATGTAACAATACCAAAACACTGCTAGATTGACTTCATAGTAAATAATTATACAAGACAATGTACTTACAATCTGTAGCACTCCCTCATTGCTCCTTGATCAAATGGCTACAATGAAAAAAACATAGCAATTGGGCTCAGCTACATGCTATAAAGTCATAGGCTGGAGTACTTTCAACTGTTCCCTTTCAAAAGCAAGTAAGGTAGAGTTGCAAAGAGAGAGGTTTGACACAAATGGAAGATGACATTTAAAACTGGTTCAGCTCACTGTGGTATTAATAACACTACATGTACATGCAAGTCTTGCGCAATGTTTAGTTCTATAGGCAATATCCACATTCCTCTCACATCTGGAGAGTACTTTGTTTTAAGCCCCTGTTCCTTGTATATATTGGGTAAACGTGTAAACAGTAGCTTAATTTGCAGCTCTGGGTGTGGAGAATTTTAATAAATGTTAACTTGACCCTAAAATTGTAAGCAAAACATTTTCAAAAACTTGAGGGGTGGTTAATCAAGTCTAATTCTGGAGGGGGTATGATTTTATGCTTCCAATGCGAAGATCTCTCAAAGATCTTTTTAGTGTCCAGACAAGTTGAAGAGGGTCGTTCACACAAAATTGGGATCTGGGATTTTGAAATCTTTAGAATCTTGACATTTGCGATAACGATTAACTCCCTGTAGACCACCTTGAAACAGATGTCCTCTAATGTTACTGTCTTGTGCTCACTCTTAATACCTCACCAGTACAGTGTGAACCAGGTGTAGAAAATTATATGCTATCTCGAGTAACTAAAAGAACAACTCACCAATGATTCCATTTTGACTCGCACTTCATCCTGTACCCAGTTCTTTTTCAAGGCATTATACCGATGTCTTATAGCAACTTCTGTTGGACAGGAATCATCTATGTGAAACTTTTCCCATGGATCTGGCAAACTTTTTGCTTTTTTTAGAGCATTTTGCCAACTTAAATGGTGGTGCAGTTTTGGATGAGCTTTTTTACCATCTTTAGCAACCTCCTGGTTTATGACATTGGTCTGTTTTAGCGGACCATCAGTTGTAACATCTTTTTGCTGAACATTAATCCCTTCAGCTGTGATATTATCATCTGTTAATGATCCAATTTCATCATTCCAATCATCCACCATTTCTTTATCCAATTTGTCGTAGCTTTCACAACCTGATTCCATTGCTTTTCCATAACATCTGTTTTCACTCATGAGACCTCCACCTGAATCACTTTTTGCACTTCTGGTATGGAACAAGGCATTTAATTCTGCGAGGATGTGATGACCATTGC
>JAHPZR010030655.1:0-2500 GCA_019787425.1 Platygyra sinensis
AGCGAAAGCAAGCCAAGAAGCAGATAATGTGATCATACTTCAGAGCAAGAAGGGATCAGCCGAAAAATATCTGCAGGTTGATTAACGTTTTTTAGCTTTCATATCTTGGTTGTTTATTGTCAAATACTTTGGAGCGTGCAGAAAAAAAGCAGTTCCTAAATGGTAGCCTAAATGTTGCTTTCCTTGTTGACGATAGGTTCCATTTGGCTTGGCAAGATCTTCCCAATAAGGAAATGCAACAAGCGCTCGAGTAAAATCAAACATTTGAGTTCCATCCCCATGCAATATCTATCAGAATATTTTTATAAACCAGTTTCTAGCCGGTGCGAACAGTCCGGTGCGTAGCGCTGTGACTGAAGTTATGGGCGAGTATTTAGTAAGACAGCAAATGACTAGTTGAAAAGATCTTAAGAATGAATGGTTGGGTCACTGACTCAGCTTGCTACTGGCCGATTATGCTATCTGCTGAAGATCAGTCATGTTATTGTCATTGTGGCCACACACAAATTTCTTTAAATTGTATTAAAATATAGATAGGACCCTGTGCGCGCTCTGATTGGTCAAAAACCCATGTTTTATCAGAGTATAAAACATAGAAAAAGCGTGTTTTATTGTTTTGCGCTTGTAAAATCTATCTCTTAAAGCAAATGAAGAAGCCTAAGCCGTGTATTACACTGTGATAAAACACTCCGGTCATTTGAGAACACTCGAGAAATGTGAACACTCGCCTGCTGCTCGTGTTTTCTTCATTTCCCTCGTGTTCTCAAATGACCATCGTGTTTTATCACAGTCTAATACACGGCTTAGGCTTCTTTATTTGTTAAAATAGTAGTTGGAAAAGTTAAAAATATGCCACAGAAATAATAAACCAAAAAGGAACAAGGATGGTTAAGGATGGAGAAGATTAACCCGGATTACAAGCGAAGAATTTGAAAAATTTTGTTTAATCTTTTCAAGGTGCGCAAACCATGACTTGGCTCCTTTAACTGTGCAGGCGTAGCTTCTCTCATTCCAGTATTGTTCATATCGTTTTTAAACAGGTTACGAAGAATCGCTTCGATGGAGTACTTGGTCGTGTCCCGTTGGACTTTGTCAGGGAATCTTTATCGATGTCAGGATTTGGCAAAACAGCCCAACCAAAGAAACCAACACTGAAACTTGACAAGGCACCTCCCAAGAAGCTCAAAATAACTCGACTGGGAACAGGTGTAGATATTAGCAAGTTTTCAGCGCCAAAACTGCTTCGCACAAACAAAGTAGTTGACAGAAAATCAATTCTGCCACAACCTGCTTCAAAAGACTACAGTGATGGTACAAAAGATGACCCAAAATACAGCAACAAGGAGGAAACTGGATTAAGTAATGCGCTTGAGAAAAGGGATAGCGCACCTGATGTGATGTCGGCTGAAAAGAAGGAAAATGTACAAAAAACAGTCAAGAAAATTTTAAGTGGAACGCGCTTGTTCACTAAAGCTGTAAATGGTCCTCGGAACAGTAAAGGTGCATCTGAACAGGACAAGGTTATCGGAAAACCACAAAGCCAGGAAATTTGACGGAAACAACTACCAAACATATCCTCCTGGAACATCCAACAGAAATATGATGGAAAGTTATTAAAACTGAGCTCTGATTACAAAAATGAAATTTGTTGCATCCTAAATTGATATTCAGTTTGCGGTACAGCCGGACGTATCTCAAAATCTTCGATACACCGGACTACTGATTCTCATGGAGTAGACTATCTTCCTTAGGTTACACTCGGCGAGACTACTCTAAAATACACCCAACAAGAAGAAACACCTGGCCAAAACACAAACTGACTGCATAGAAAGTTGTGATAAGTTACATGGCGGGTTTCTTGGTTCCAGATTATGTTTCTTCCTCCTTCCCTACCTCCTCTCGCAGGCGCCGCATTAGGGACTGGTCAAAAAGTACAGGGGGAGGGTGGGCCGGAACATTTCAAAATGCGGTGGTCAGAAAACACATGACCCACCCCTTCCATTTGGCACAAAACGGAGTGACCCACCCCTAAATGAAGGTTCAAAATCACATGACCCGCCCCCTATAAGACATGACATTTTTGGTTGCATAATCCGACAAAATAACTTTTTGTGGATGAAATTGTGGTATTATTTACGTTTTAGATTTCTTTCTTAATAATAATACAAAATCAATGAAAAATAATATTGTTTTCCATTACCCTTGCAACTTTAAGTCATGACTGTAAACTCTACTAAAGAAAACTTGACCTTTTACTTTTCACACTAGGCCTCAAGGCAAGTAGAGCAGTGATCCATCTAGAAAACGGCTGTAGCCAGTCCTGGGAGTAATATAGCCAGACAACTCCTAGATCTTTGTGCATGTGTTCCGTACCCTTGGGGACAAGTAGTATGTAGACACAATATCACAGCAATTCTTCGGCCTTCGTAGCTTAATTAAAAATATATCTCCACTGTTTGCGTCATATTTTTAATAATGTAGACACAAGTTGGCCATTTGG
>JAHPZR010030655.1:5000-13513 GCA_019787425.1 Platygyra sinensis
CAGGCTTCTTCAGCCAGTGCGTAGTACTTATTAGCCAGTTTCCCTTTCATGGCAGCAAGTGCGAAATCACCAGCTGCTGAGTACAGTTCACCCGCTACTTGAGGCTGTTTGTCAAGTCCATATCCTCCTTGTTGATACAAGTTAGCTTGTTTGGCGCATAACACGTAGTTTGGATCTGTAAAGAGCGTGTTCTGTGGATCATCGTCTTCATACACAACATCGATGGCATTTTGATACCACTTAGCAGCTTCCTCCCAGGAACGTTCCCTGAACAAACAGATTTTCAAAAATAAAGATGTGTTTCTATTCTGCCATTTTTTCACATACAACATGGAAACATGTCACGAAAATGTGATGTTTCCATGAGGATGCGACGTGAAATAATTTTCGCAGAAATTTGGGTCCACTCTGGGAAAACCCACTCACGCTTGTACGTTGGCGCATACTGAGACCAGAGTGATACTCCACGAGATTTCATTGGATATACTCTTTGTGGAAAATAAATGACCACGCACTAAAATCCCCAATCTTTTTAGTTTATTTGGTCGAGTGTTCCATTGAAAACGAAATTAAAAAGTGGTTTACTGTTTCAACCTAGATTGACGAATAAATCAAACCAAAACAAAAAAATCCAGAACACCCAACCAACCTAAAACGGTGGATTCCGTAAGACATTAGTATCACCCAACTAGTGAACTAATGCGAATCCTGCATTTTACATGATTGGCTACGCTAATAGAGGACTATTAGTAATAGTCCTCGAGTAGTGAAATTCGCAAATAAATAATTCTTCAATTTGCATTTGCTAACTTTATTCTTGCCTTTTCTGTCCCACTAGTTGGGTGATACTAACTAGTGAGACAATCTCAGATAGTGCAGAGTGTTATGCTGGACTGTAAGTACATTTTGACTCATCAGCTGCCTGTGTGTAACTTGTTAGTTCAATGCCCAAAAATAACTTACAATTACTGTTTGTCAAGAAGGTTTTAAATTTTACTGTGGTGTTTTACGTTGAATTTCGTTTATTTTTAACTCATTGATACGTTGAACTAGCACACGTGATAATTTTATTTTTTCAACGCCAACATTTGTAACTTGATACTTTTGTTTTCCTCGCAAAGTTTGTAACATGATACCCTTGTTTTCCCAAAAACATATAAAGGAAAACATGCTGGCTTTTTTTCCTGCTTGAGAAAAATGAACTAATGTTATTAACTTATGAAAAAAATGGAAGAGGAATGATTTTGTTTCATTCAAGAGGCAAATTTTCATATCATCCATAAACAGTTACTAATTTAATTATCAAATAGTCGCGTCGTGTCTCGGAATAGCACGTTTGTCACGACATTACTACCGTGAACTTTTTAATGTCGCTACATTTGTAACTCGGAAATGTTTAGGGTGAATACATTTGTGAACTTCTTGTTCTCTTTCATGGGGGGAGAAAATAAACAGACGGCTGAGGAGATCCATTCGTTTCCGTCTTTAAAGCTTAGCAAACACGAAATAGTTTGAAAATAGCACACAACATTTTTTAACCGAGCTAGGGATGATTCCAAACGATACACTGTCACAAAAGCCTTCTTTGCACTTAAAAGGAAAACTGACATTACCTGAAATATAACTGCTATCGCCCGTTAAGAGGAGTGTGGTATCGCACGCATGAATGCTGAACTCGAGAACGGATTGTATCATCCTGACAGTGCTAGAGCGCATGCGTCTTACATGTTGTGTTCTACCACAAGGAAAAGCACTTAACGTTCAAGTGTAATTGTGTATGAAACGTATCGTTTACCTAACATATAGTTAACACTAATGCTAATCAATCTGCGCATGCGCTTCAAGCAAATTGTTTTTGTTCTTAAGAGCGGAATAGTACCACAAGGATAACAAGAGAATATTAGAATCATATATAGTTTTTTTGACGTTATGAACGAAGTAATGTAAGTATGGTACGTTTTACGCAGCAATCAAAGGTACCTACCCCACCCGCTCAAAACAAGGCTAATTAATTAATTGAAATTAATTAATTAAACAAACATTAAAGTTTACACCTTATCGCCATAGTGCCTTATTGCCATATTGCGTTAGCGGCGTCAACCCCCAAACCATCCCAATAGTGCACTCTGCACTAAAAACTAAAATTAGACCCTTCGCCCTCAAGGGCCACGAGTGAGTTATCAGTAGCCCATTCGGCTTGGCCGCATGGGCTGTTGACCCGTAGCCTTGTCAAATAACACACTATTATAGTTAATTATCGACTGAAATCGCCCAGAATATCCCCTGAATATTTAGTGACAAGGCAGATTATCAGGTGTGTGTTATTCAACTGTCGGGATTGAAATGCATATAATGTAAATTGTGATCATGCGTGCGATCGAGATATCGGGTTATAGGCCGGGTTAATTCCCCTTGTCGCCTGTGTGTGCTTTCCGTGGCTATAACTTTCCCTTTCACTCTGCTTATCGCGGCACAGCCTAAAAATAGCGGAGAGCATGAGTTCTCAACTAAGAATATATTTGAACTTAAATAATCTTAAGTCGAGGAACGCCATCAGTGGGTTTGTAAGCCCAAAAGCTTCAAAATGTGTTTTCTTTCTTTTTCTTTCTTAAACCAGAGAAATCACATGTAAAAGAAAACATTCTGAAGGTGTTTGCCGTTCCATACCTTTTAGAGCCCAATCCTGACCCAGATTCATATGCCTTAGCCATATAAACCATGGCTTGCCTGTCCCCTAAAACCGCTGCCTGTAACATGTACTCCACCCCCCGGTTAGCTGCCTCGTCAGACGCCTGTCAAGGAAAGGATCAACTACAATAAATCAATGACGAAATGATAACACTGACTATACGCTGAACAACATGTGGAAAATGTACATAAGATAAAGTTGAAGAGTAAAACTCATAGGAACGACAGATGTCACTGAAGAGCAAAAAGCAATCACCAATGAGAGAAAGACAACATATCACAGGAGACAAATGGAAAGTTCCATGGGAACAATATGACAGGGTGCGAACGATTAGTAATAGTAACTGGACCGAGTGGAGAACAATTCAGGGAGCAACTGTGCGAGTAATTTCAAAATCGGACGAGCGCGAAGAGAATTTTTTAGATAATTTTTTTAATAGATACGATTAAGAAAATTATAAATGCATGGAGAAAGTCATAGTTATTTACCACGGAACAGCCAGTAAGCTTTCTATGAAAACAGAACTCCCAATATCCTGCCTTAGTATATACCATACAAGTGAACAGTACTTTTCGCGCCCGCTAATTGGCTAGCTCGGAGGTGATTAGCCAAGTACTATTCACCCCCGAGCAGCCGAAGAAAAACAAAAAATGGCTTTTGTCGGTATATTGTTACAAATAAAGTTACTCTTTGGGCCGCTAGTTATTCAGCTTGTGTGGTATATACTAAAACAAAATTTCACCTCAGTGTCGGTGAAAGTGGTGAATATCCACCATTAGTATATACTAAAACAGTAGATAACGTTGAAGGCGCGCGCTGATTGGCTCGTCAAACTCCGAATATCCTGTGCTATTTACCTCCGAATTACTCGAGAGAAACTGTCGTCCCGGTTTGCATCCGTGACAAGTGAAGAAATCATCCAAATTAACTTTTTGTGATGTACATTATCTCACTGTTTTAGTACATACTCAAACAACTATTCACCTCAGTGTCGGTGGCTAGCGGTGGATATCCACCTCCACTTCGGTGAATAATTGTTAATTACCTCCAAAGTAGGTGATCATATTGTTACGGCAAGGAGTGTTTCAAGAGACCCTGACTTGCCACAATGCTAACACCATTGAGCTAATTTTATTTTGTCGTTCTGTAACTTCCATGGGAACAGAATTTGACGTTCGTCTCAACATATGGCTTCACAGCCGGAGAAGGTGGGTTGAAATCACAGTCAAATCTGAACTTTTACGTGTTATTCATTACTTGCCAATTTTACCACAGGAAGAAAAGTTTAAAATGATGTTGATAATGGGCAATGCGGAATAACTTCAAATACCTTAACAGTCGCCGAGGCCAATATATCATGGGGCAGTTGTAAATAAATCTCAGCCATTGTAACAATAGCCGGTAGAACAGAACAAGCTGCAGCCTGCTCCAGATGAAACATAGCACAATCCATCTGCGGCTCATGGTTAGTAAAACGACCCACATCATTATATTTAGCGAGCTCAAGATGAACCTGCAAGGGAAAAAAGTTCCGTTCAAAGGAGAGACAAAATACGAGGTAATTTGCTTAGAATGTTTCCCTGTACGATCAAGGGCTGCAGAATCGCTACATTCAGCCATATAAAGCTGGTGGATGGTAACGTGTCATTCAAAAGATCTGTCAGAGCGCCACGGAAGCTGTTGTACTTAGCTTGTTTCAGGCTAACAGCCGGGAGTGAAATGGGCATAATAAAATATAGGTGAATGAGAAAGGGGAAAAAACGAAGAAATGACCATGGACCCATATTCCATAAGCTGATAAAACACAATTGTCGATTTTTCTCTCCTCAGCGAGTAACCCAGGAATCACCCAGGTCAGGAAGAAGTTATCAGGCAGCATCAAATCGTACAACAGGTGGATGTAAATAAAACACAGGGTGACCCACACTATATGAAGCGACAACTTTGAAATGTGGAAAACAGGTTTAACAGCATCATCCAGTTCAAGTTGTAATTCTGTACGGGTTATTTACTAACCTGTCCAAGAATGGAGACACTCTTGTACCTTCTCTGCTCCTCCATGCGTACTTTTTCAAGCAGTTCAACTTCAGCAAACACACTTGATGCTTTATGTACCATGTTATTTGCAAATGACTTCTTGATCTCTTCATCCTAAACGTAAACATAAAGGGCTGAAAACTGATGGACATAAGTGTTCAAAAGTGTTCCAAAAATTGAAGAATGATTCATTCAATTCAAAGTAGCCTCGATGTAGAAGTGATGAACATGGGTATTGTACGTCGAGTTAAAAGCTTGTTTACGGACCTTGTTGTGTGGTACTCTATTACTATTTTATACAATCAAAGGTGCTGGGATGTTTGAAGCTACAACAGTTCAAAACCTACAGGGTCACGCCGCCCAGCTGCTTCTTACTACATGTACCCTTCTTTGTATTCTTCTTGTGACCTTGGCTATTGTTTTGCCAGTTCAAGAGAAAAACAAAAGTTGGATATGTGCTGGTAGATCTAGTTTTATCTTGAGAGAGGATGAAGGGTAACAAGAGTTTGGACACTTGAGGTACAAGTGAGTCCATCTCAAGCTATTTTTTAGTCTTTTTATATCACTTCCGATTTCCAAAATTCCCGGAGAGTCTAGAAACAGCTATCCTGTCATGCAAATTTTGCTCATGTGGACTGCCCATGCAATATGCGTGGTAATATCCGTTGGAGAACTGGAATTAAGAAAGACTATCATAGGAACAATGTCTGTTACCCTTAATCTTCTCTTGGTTTGATTTCAATGATTACACAAACACGCACCTCATTTTCAGTGAAAACGTCACTTTGGTCACTTTCAGTTTCAGATGACTCAGGGTCAGAAATTTGTCTTGAATACTTTGACAATTCAGTGAAAGATGAAAAGGATGAGCGAGGGGAGTCTGGTTCAGAGTTAGCAGGTGAAGGAGGAGGTGACTGCGCCAGGTATTCAGTCATATCAAATATAGCAGATGAGAGTTTTCGGTGACCAGGGGAACCACAATTGTCACTGCTTCGGAGAATCGTACTGGAATCTTGAATGTTTTTCAGAACTGCATCAATTCGATCAATTTCTTTTTCACTGAGGTCAAATGGAGAGAGTCCAAGGCTTTCACAGATTCTGTGAAGAGATGAACAGCAACATGAGGCCCTCACTTTCCCAAAACTCGCCAGCCTTTTTAGTTTTGTTTTGTTTTCTTGTTTCTTTTTTTGGAAATGAAACTAAAGAAGTACGAAAATTGAACAAACATCCCTTGAAGGTAAACATAGGATTGATTTGTGCCACTGACTCTCCTGTGTCAGGTCTTTTATTCCTCCCTGAGGAGGCTTTGGGGGAGGAGCATCTAAGGTAAACAGTAACTGTAACAGTGACTGTAAGCCACTAACAAGAGCAGCAAGCTCAAACTACAATATGTGTCAAGTTTAATTTCTTTTAATTACTATCACTAATCGTACATGTATGTGTCAAATTATTCTTGCATTTTGATTGGTCCATACAGTCATATGATCAATTGGAGGACAGGTGAACTGATGACATCATTAACACTTTGTTTTTGTTTCTTTGATGCGTGCATACTGCATAAAACAGATGGACACCATGTTGCTGTGTTTCTGTTCAGTAATGAAGATGTCTATATAATGTGGTAAGAACATCAGAGACACACTCACATATTACCTCAAGTGCCACTCTTTTACTCTTACTACATTTATTTGACGTCATGTGCAATCAAAACCTAAACAGATGAACAGAAACACGGAATCTAATCGGTAAACCTATGATGTATGTACTGAAGTCAACATGGTCAAGATTTGATCATCCTGTATCACTAGGCAAAACTTACTTGTTACATTTATGAGAACTGAAAAACAGTGCCATTCCCCGTGGGCCTAAGTTGGCGTCACCATAATCCTTTCCATCTGCTGTATGAATCTGTGGATCTGTGTACAGGTCACCAACACCTAAAATGAGACAAAAGAATGTTTAGGTTTTTTCTGATCTTGGAAAGGATGAAATCATCACCATCATAATTTTTGCCTTCTATAAATTTATAATAAAATGTTCATTAAATTAGCCAAGTTAGGCCCTCAGATGGGCTTAGCAATGTAAAATAACAAATCTTTTATACTGTATGACTGTATGTTTAATCGAAGTTACTGACAATTCACAAATAATGGAACATCTCACCTTGAATATCAACCACAATCAACTGATGACCTGACCTCTCAAATGTAAAATGACTAAATGCCTGTGAATCAAAAATAAAATGGTAATCAATTATAAATTTAAAAGTTATAAATCTATTTATTAATAACTAAGTCTAGATACAGTCAGTCCTCCTTAATACAAACACATCTAGTAACAATTATTATACTCTTCAATTACCGTACCTGAGGAGAACAGCGGAGAGTTTCATCCCGCAATACATAGCCGGAGTTTGAGTTGTACTTAATATATTTTCCTTCAATAAAATGCTCCAAGTGAAACAAAGGCGACCCTTCTCTGTCCTTCATTTCAATAACACAAACCTGGAAGATATCCACCTGTTGGCAAAAACAAATTATTCACAAAGTCATTGCTAACATTATACACAACAGCCAACTTGAAAATGGCTCACAAGAATTTCACTAAGTTCAACAAATTGTTATTTGAACGTTATGCTAGGAAAGACATACTCATGACATACATGCATGTAATTTTATTCAAATATAACTTTTTACACTAGAGAACCCTTTATCTATGCCCGCAGAGGTATTAATTAAATCCATTTGGATGCACATAGAATTCAAGTTTTATTGGATGCCTGATGCAAGGATGATGTCAATAGCAATTTTTGTGTTCTTTATTCCATGTAACATATAAAACAAGGAAATTCCATGATGTCATGTGTCTGTTCAGTAATAGATAACAGATAAGGTCAAAAAGTGGTAATCTGAACATCAGTGAGTCAGACACACTCATATCACATTTTGACGTCATCTGTGATAACTGAACAGATGTGTGGTAGCATGGAATCTGTTTGTTAAGTACATGGCATCGGTCTTAAACTTTCTCAGTCTGAAAAATGTTAAAATTTACAGTATTCAACAGTTCTTCTTGTGTCCTTGTTATTCAAAAAACTTCATTCATTTGGTAAATGTTCATCTCAGTGGCCTAGTTAGTTAACAAACCTTTTTTGGTGGGTTATATCTATTATACTCTTCTCCCCAAAGCTTAGCATCCATTTGGAGTCTCACATCATCAAAATAAACATCTCTGCTAACCGCATCAATGTACTGTTTGCATACATAATTTGCTGCATGCTTCCAATTCATGTGTTTTGAGAAATTTGACAACTTCTTCCTGTAATAGAAAAGATGGATGGTCTTAGTTTACAAGCAATTTCAATTCATCCTGGATTTCTGAGAATAAATTCACACCTGGACCAACAAACAGGTAATTAAGCACAAGGTGTTTGACATCTTGCTACACACAATGATAGAGGTGGAGAATAGTCCTTCAAAAACCAATCTAGTCTTGCAAAATTTTGGTTGAATTTCACAGGTCTTGCTGTCTCATTTTTTTATGGTGCATCTCACATCTTGCAGTTTCAATATTCTTTTACATTACCTGTCTTGGAGGCCCAATGTTTGCAAGGCTAGCAAAGTTTTGAAGTCCCAATTTGTTTGGGTGTTTGTTCAAGTTATAAATGACATCTCGAGGTGACTACAAGTCTGGTGCTCACAGTTAGAACACTTTGAAGTCAAAATGTCATAGCCTTGCAAAGAATGCCGACCCTAACCCTGAGCTACACAATGGACATTTTATTATA
>JAHPZR010030658.1:0-53342 GCA_019787425.1 Platygyra sinensis
CCAGATCCAGGGAAAACCTACTTTCTGCAGGCTGATGCCTCTGATAGTGGTGTTGGCGCTGTTCTAATGCAAGAACATGATGGCAACTATTCCCCGTTTGCTACGCAAGTAAGAAATTGTCAAGTGCAGAGCGTAATTATTCAACCATAGAGAAAGAGTGTGAAGTATATATGAAACAATTCATATTTGCACTGCGGTTGTAGATGAATGTGAAGAGTGATCATCGCAGTAAATTTTCCAATTTAAGCAATTGGAAAGAAGAAGCCTGAAAAAAAAATCAGGGCTTCAACGATTCAACAATTTTTTTCAGGCTTCTTCTTTCCAGTTGCTTAGATTGGAAAATTTACTGCGATGATCACTCTTCACATTCATAGAGAAAGAGTGTTTAGCTATTGTGTGGGGATTCAAAAGGTTTCATCTGCATTTGTATGGAGCTCCCTTTGTGCTACAAACAGATCACGAGCCACTGAAGTAGATGAACAGTGCAAAGTTCGCTAATGGACGCCTTATGCGTTGGGCTATGTTTCTTCAGAGTTATAACTTCAGAGTTGAGGCTATCAAAGCATCTGAGAATGTAGGAGCAGATTACCTAAACAGAGTAGAGGAATAACTTTAGAGACATTGGACTACCTCCTCTCTTGGTACTATTTATCTAATTTTTCGTTGTTAGTAGAAATTTAAGAAATTTCTTCTCTAGAGGGGGTTATGTTACGAAAAATCATTGCGTGACTAGTACTTGGAAGATTCGCGAATATGCTAATTTCGCCTCGACTCTTCTAGCATATTTAATTAGTGTCGCATCACAGTGTATTTTTAGTTGTTTACGTCTGTTGCTGTAAATAGTTTATATTGTAATGTTACTTTATTTAGCCAAGCCGGAAAGTTCTAGAATCTTTTGCTGTAAAGTATATAAGCGAATCGGTGTAATGTTTAGATGGTTTTATCCCAGGAGTGTTAAGAGAATAATCTCGTGAGTCAGTAGTGTTTACTGAAGTGTGACGAAGGTCGCGTGTGAAGTATCGACAGAGGTCGTGGTCGTGTTTGTGAAGTGTAACAGAGAGGTTACGTGGATATCTAGGCAGAGGCCGTGTGTTTATACAAGAGTGACGGAAGTCAAGTGTGGTTACAAGCCGAGCGTGTTCTTGTTGTGAAGTCCTGTGTGGAAATACTGCGTTCGTCTGGAATAAATATCCTGGTTGTGTTTTCCGACATCCCTGAGTTCTGTTTTGACTACAAACTACCTACCACTAAAAACATCGAACTTGCAACAGAGGTGAAGCAAGATAATTTCTAGGTCAACTGAAGAATTGTTTGGTGGTGACGAGCAGGGAGATGAGTCATTCCAACCAGAAAGATGGAGCTGTCTTCCCTTTGATTGAGTTGTAGCCTGTGCAGGCGTAATGGGTTGATTGTGATTATCATCTTAGTCTGCATCATAATCTGGTCTTTCATCAAATGAGAGCTGTCCAAATTATAGTAAAATGGCACATCTATATCCATCCTCTTGGAAAATTCTCTACAAGTTATGAAATAATATTGATTAAAGACAAATTGTTTATAAAGCACCTCAAGGTTTACAGAAATATAATCACCTATGAAAGAAAACCATACATGTACCTTACAAGAAAATTATTAGGAAATGTGTAATAAGTTTGTTAGAGATTCATAGCTGCGTTACTCATAGGTGCGTGACAAAAAAGGAAATTCATATTGTGACAAGGACTGTACAGTAATCAACAACCAGCAAGTTGACCACGTGAACATAGAATACATTTACAATAGAGAATGATCTGTAATTGAGAGTGGACAAAAACGTGTTCGGTGACGGTTGAGACTTCTTGTGACCATTGTGACGAATAAAGGATATTGAGACGAGGCTAGTGCTGGGTGAACTGGTGATTTCCAACAAATTGAAAGTTCTTACAACTGGAGTGAATCTGGGTTATATTGAAAAAAAATATTGCAGGAAGGTGCAAAGATATCCTATTTGGGTGTCAATTCGTAATCTGTATGATTGATATAAGCTTCAGAATATAATAATATTAGAATGTTGTTGCTTAGTGGCAAAATAAACCTAGCTGTATAAGAGAAGGAAGTCAAAAAAAAAATAGATTATAAATAAGCTATTTGGAGGTCTATAAATGGGTCACGAAATCCCTAACCAAGATACGGTCCATCTAGATATTACGAAATAGGAAATATAAAACCTAGGGAAAAAACAGGAAAAACATGGACATGAAATAATCGGTGACTGACATTTGCAGGGGAGGCGCGGTGGCTTCATGGTTAGTGCGCTCGACTCCTGAGCGAACTCGGGTTCGAGCCCTGGCCGGGGACATTGTGTTGTGTTCTTGGAAAAGACACTTTGCTCTCACAGTGCCTCTCTCCACCCAGGTGTATAAATGGGTACCGGTGAATTGTTGAGGAAACCTAACAAATTGTGGGGGAGTGACCCATGATGGACTGACATCCCGTCCAGGGGGAGTAGAAATACTTCTAGCTGCTTCATGTTACAGAAACCGGGATAAACTCCGGCAGCTATGGGCCAGCCTTGGCTCCAAGGCTTCGCTTTTGAAATTTGCAGACCGCAGACTGTAGACGTTTCAACTAAATCTCACATTTCCCATTGCCATTCTCGAAAGCTAACCATAAACAGGCTAACCTGAATGCTATTCTGGCTAATCTGACTGAATTTCAGGCTAACCAGAGCGCTCTTTAGGCCTAAATGTAGTCTGCAGTCTGCAGTCTCCGAATGTCAGACACCGTGAAAGTTCTTAATAAGCTTAAATCTCAACCATGAAAACGAGGATAACTCAATGAACAAGAAAATATCAAGTACCTTATCCCAAGGTCTTCAACCTTTTCCCTGAAAAGCTTATGTACGTCGAACAGGACTCTGTTCTACCTCCTCAGAAGAACCAACTTCATTGTGATCGCGAATCTTTTCTCTCTAGGCTTGTTTGGCGTATAATTTGCGCCGTCACAACATGTGGACGTTTTTCTGATCCATCTATGAGAATTGCAATCTCAAATTAAAAAAAATAATTAAAGCGGAACAACATTTAGTGAAAGACCGAGAAAAATATTAATTACCACGGCTGGATTAGATACGATCGCTAAAACCGTCGCTTATAGAGCGAAAGTTAAAATTTTTCCTGGTGGAATTGGCTGACCTTCCCAGAAATTCAGAGCACATGTCCTTCGCGCGAGAAAGCGAAAAAAAGCCAAACTTTACGGTGACAAAAATCATAGATATCGCGAGGTTCCTCGAGGTTCGAGGTTCAAATCACATCCAGTGATTTCTAAAGATACTATTCCTAAAGTCTGTTTGAAAGTAGGTAATTAGAATAACGCTCACTTACCACTTAGAATATGATAGGCAAACGTATAAGCTAAATTTAACTATTGAGTCTACACAAGATCTGGCACTCTTCACTGGTTTTTAGTCGTGGCCTTGCCTTATTACATTGTCTAGTTCTATACCTGCCAAGTGCCACGCCTAAGGCGTGATTTGTCACGCCTGCGGATCAAAAAAACTCACGCCTGGTAGAAACGTACAAAAAAAGTTATCGCTGTTTTAACCGGTCATTTTATAAATAATATTGTACATAGATACGATTCTTACTAAACAAGTACGTCGACATCTATTCGATAAATTGTCATGGTTTTAAAATGGCCAGTTTAAATATTACCAGTCTTTCGTCGAGCTATGTATCATCGTATGGATATTCAAAGTATCGATCAATGTACTGGCCAGACTGAAGTCTTCGGAACATCTTCGGAAGTCTTCGGACATCTTCGGAAATCATTGGAGCCCTACGAAAAATCCTGGCGCTCTCAGGAGAAAAATGTCACTCCTATAAATTAAAAAAGGTTGGCAGGTATATAGTTCCCGCGATGGAAAAGGGGTTTGATGGGGGAAAATGTAGAATCTCCCTTTTTTTCTGTAGAATCTCCAGATTTTCCTTTACCAGGGGTTGGCAGGTCTGGCAAAATTAATCTAACTCGGGTACAAAACATTATTGTTAGCACAATAAATTCGATTAGCACAACAGATAGACATCAAAGATTCAAAACCGAGAAAGAAACCAACCTTTGAAGACTTTGCCGACCTCTAACTTGGCAACCAAAAACTTGCATCGACACGCGACAACCCTTTTGAGATCCCTCGAGCTTCCGGTAATCGCTAAATTTCTCGCGCAGAGCATCTTGGGAACCGTGACTCGATCTCCTTTGCCCGGCCGAGCGCTAATTCGACGATTTACGGGGCGGTACGTCGTATCTGATTGCAGGTTTATGAAGCTCTTTGATGAGGGTGGTAAAGGCGGGGGGGTCTAAATCACGTTTCACGGAAAATAAAACGGTCCTTTCACAATTCACGAAAAAACAAAGACAATGAAAATCACGGTTCACGGCGAATTAAACATTTATTTCTGGTTTCACGGAAAATAATTTTGCAAAATCACGCTTTACGGCTACTATGAAAATCACGATTCACGAGGAAAAAAGTAGCCATTTCACATTTCACGGGGAAAAAAAGGGGCCGATCACGAGTCACGAAAATATCCTTTACCACCGTCTTTGATCGGTTACTACCGCTTAATTCGGGGTGGGGAGCGAACGCCGCACATGTTCTGGTTGTTTTCCTAGACAAAATAAGGGTCTTTCAATATACAAAGCAGTCACAGAATTCAGAATATCTTGAATTGCCCCATGCAAGTGATTAGAATATTGCGTGACGAATGGCACAAGTTTGGAAAAGACCCTAATTTCTTTATTGTTCAGCCATGTGACATGACGTCACTCGCATGTGTACAACAAACGGGAAAGGAGCGATTTTCAAGATCGGCGGCAAAGCAAACGGCAGGCATGAATGGTTATCGAAGCGAACAAGAAGAACAGAGCTCTACTGTTGGGCAAATTTGCTGTCTCGTAGAAGACAACGAACGCTGTAAACGCCCAGCTGGAAACGCCAGCTATTCGAAGCGAATTCAGAAGACAGTTTCTCAGAGAAAACTGAAATTGTCACTTGATGTGAATGTAAGCGAAATTTTTTCGATTGAATCCTTTCACAAATTGTACTTTGCTGACCATATTGCATGTTTGATGGCCTTTAGACGCTTTGATTTATAGTACTTTTGTTCCAAACGGTTTTCGTTTTAGGCTAGACACATCTACATTTGCGAACACCACAAAAACATGATTCAAAGTGTTCGTAGCAAGAGAAAGCGCAAAGATTCTGACGATGAAGGCGAAGCTGCCGAGGTAAGCAAAACACAGATTTCTACAAATTTTGCATCATCGTACTTATTGAACACTCCTAATATCTCAACTACCTTGTATTTCAGTCTGCTTTCATTTGCATGTTAAAACTCATAGGTTACGCTGTTACATGTAGGTCGTTTTGACGTGTTCAAGTTCTCTTGATTTTTCATGCAGGTCGACTTCTGTCAACTACAGGTGAACACTTTACGGAGGTACAAGCGACATTACAAACTGCAAACCCGGCCAGGATTAAATAAATCACAGCTTGTTGAGGTAAAAATAGTGGCACTGTATGATTTGTAATGTTTTCACTCAAGAACACGTTGATTGTATGCGGTTAGCCCGTTTTGCCCGCATTCCAAATATAAACGAATCATGCGATCTGACGGTTTTATTGGTCCTTTATAATATAGGTTTGTAGCTTTTCACTGAAAACTTCTACAGAAAAGACTGAATACTTTCTCAAAGTTATTGGCTTTTAACACGACCGAGTTATCTTTCTCAACGTCACACTGACTAAACTATTTTTTAGTCTTTGTTCAGTTTGTCCCTGAGTGGGGTGGGTAGAGGCATAGGCGGAAGGGGTAGGGGTGGAGCAGTGTTGTGTGATTCTTCCATAGCAAACAAGACTGAGTTATATGTATTTCTTCCACCTTATTCTGATTGAATATTTTGTAACTTGGCAACATCCAAAAGATGTCCTCAGCTTAGAGGAAGAACATAAAATAATCATAAAATGATGTAATATGTAGCTCCAGAAAAATACCATACCTCCTCCATGAAAGGGATTTTCTCTAAGACCCCCCACCCCTCTGGAAATTCGAATAAAGCTTGACACATTTCTTTAAATTTTTGGGTCTTACAGAACCCCCCACCCCCCAGGAAGTTCCAATCCCTTCTGTAGGGGGAGTATGGATAATTTCTAGATGCACACAGTTTAAGGAGAAAATAATATTAATCTCTAGTTTAATGGGTTGTACTGCTCAGTTTTGTTTCTGTTGCATCAGAAATAAGAATTGAAGACTGCCATTTACGTTAGTTATTAAAACTGAGTCTTTACATTGTTGGAAGATCGCAATATATTTAAGTGGAACAGTAATATATGAAATACTTAAAGTGCCTCTGTGACAAAAAATAAATTATTTTTTTCTTTGGATTTCAAAACTATGTTAACTAAACACTAAGTGACCCAAGTTTTAATCCTTGATTTAAAAAAGGCACCTGTTTATTTTGACTGGAACTTTCCTATTTAATGATCCGCCATTACTAAATTTAAGTTCCTGAGAGAGCTGGATCGAGGAGAAAATGACGTCAAAGGCTCACTAGTTTAAGAATGCAATGCGTGTGTACGCTGCAGAATTAATATGCAGCACGGGAGTTTTGAGCTTTCACACTTTTAAACTCGCGCCTTGCATACATAATAAGCTGCGTTCACACGCTGAAATTTTAAGCTGGTGAGCCTTTGACGTCACTTTTCCCGGATCCAACCCTCTGAGGTCAAATCGGTCACGTTTGAACGTGAGTAATGGCGGATCGTGAAATCCAAAACTTACACTCAAAGTAAACAACCTTTGGATAAAAATGAAAGGTCAGAATTTTACCAGTTAAGTGTTAAGCAGACACACTTTCAGAATCTCAAGCAAAAAAGGAAGTGATTTTTTTGATCACAGGGGCACTTTAAAACTTGATGGCTAAAAGTCAGCATTCTCCCATCATACTGTTCTACGGTCATTTATAGTTCACCACTAAATTTTCTTTGATTCTTATTGGTTTAAATTGATCATGTTACACAATAGTGTTCATCTGCTGAGATACATTAGCAGCCCATAGTGCCTGTCTGAGGAAAATACCCAAATGGATATTAGTGGTCTGTGAATTCTTTTCTGTAAAACAAGTGGGCTTATAGAAAAAAAAAATAATTGAAATTGTATTAAGTGGGTTTTTTTTTCTTTTAAATTTTGGTGTTGCAGCTTTCATCTAAAACAGTTGAAAATAATTCAATATGATTTTTGAACTGGCAAGAAAATTTAGTGGTGAACAATAAGACAATAGAGTGTTAATCTTGGAACCAACGGTCTGACAGACTGTTACCCCTTGGGAATTTGATGTCCCAAAAACTAGCATATTTGCCCTCAAAGCTTTGCTTCTCAGGCAAATATTTGTTTTGAGAACATCAAATATCCATGGGGCAACTATCAGCGAATAGTTCCATGACAGAAACACTGTATTGTTCAGGATCTGAATTAAAAAATGTTTGTCAGGTTTAAAGATACAGGCAAATGAATCTCAAGCATTACTCAGTGTGATTGACCTGACTCCCAAAATATTTACTTACCTTTATGTTTTTTTAATTTCGGTTTCAGACTATCCAGAGACATTTCAAGCAGATACCATGTCCTGAAAAGGAAACCGTCACTTATTTCATCTACATGATCAAAACCCACAAAAGCAAGCTTGACCAAAAACCAGACAGTAACTGAGCTGGTGATCTCCATCGAACTTGTTATTAATGCAGTGGTTTGGATGAAGAACTTGATATTTTAGTCTGTAAATAGAGGAAAAAATGTTTTTGTAGATATATATTATGTATCTAGCTGAACACTCAGCTAGGCAATTGGGATTGTAATTTCCAGGTGTGGAATTCTGGTTCCCTTTGGTTGGTTGTTTTAGAACAACATTGCACTAGCAAGACTAAGGTACCCGAAAACTTTAAAAGTGTGTAGGCAAGAACAATGCTACTGAGCTGTGCCTGCAGAAAGTCAGTTTAATAATAATAATAGTCTTTATTTCCTCACAGTTTAGTTTTTTTATTTCTGCCTTCATTGCTGTTATTCCCTTAGTTCTAGTAAAACTGAACATTATTATTATGAATCATAGGCTTGGGTGAAAAGAGGTAGCTCGATCAGCAGTTAATTTTCTGTCACTTTAGATTTACTGGTCAGATTATGTATGGTGGGATATAGCAGTTATTTTCAGTGAGACGTTTAGGCAAATACAATACTTAGCATCAAGATTTAATATTTTGAGAAATTCCTTGGTTACGCCTTCTACTTCATGAGTTTGTTTAATGTGTAAATTGTTCCAAGTATGTTACCAAATGACTTAAATAATATTTCAGATGTTTCAAAGTGGCTCTTATCAATGTGTATAGTGTAAAATGTATATCTTCTAAACTGAAAGAGCATGTCATCTTGAAATATTTACCATTCTACAGACCAAACCTTTGGAAGACTTACATCATTTTAAAGTATTGTCAGTTTCCATGGATGAGATTAGGTCCATTATGAGACATTTTCAAAATCTCTTTGTAACAAGTGTTTCCATGATGAATGCTCATTTGTAATTATATTAAAAAAAGTCTGAAGAGTTTACTATGCCTTTAGCCCTTGTAAACTGCATAGTGTGATATCTGAACTTTATCTTATTTTATTTGATTTTGTTTCTCGTTACTCTCATAACCCCCCAAAGGGTTTCTTGCTAGCTGCTGCAGTACCTTTGATGTAATTGTCTGTTTCCTGTATAAATTATGTTAACAGTAACAATGTAACTCCAGGAGTTACCCAAGGTGCCCAAAGTCTACAAATTTCTTAGCTGGCAGCTTGAGGCTTATTACAATGTTAAGTTTTGGTCAGTTATGTCTTGGATTACAATAAAATTTTCGGATCAATATCAGTATCTGGGCAACTGCGCACCTACCCCTCCCCTAACCCAACAGTACCACTAACTTATTAACTTATTATAACATGTCGGGTTAGGGGAGGGGTAGGTGCGCAGTTGCCCAGATACTGATATTGATCCAAATTTTCAAAGGAAATGAACCAAAAGAAATATTGGATTGCAGCCATTGGAAACAAGCTTGAGTGGAAGAAAGGGGCCAATGTTTGTCATCTGTCGTTATATTGCCCTGGAACACATAAGATAGCAAGATTCAGCAGCTTAGAATACCAATACCTCTTCTTTCCCCCCCTCCCCCTTCCCCGCCCAAAAAACAGCCATCCTCAAATGCATCTGGAAGCCCACACATCGTGAATAATATTATCCCAACAGATTTGGCCGTCCCCCATTACCTGCCATCTTTGTGCCCCCTCGCCACCATAACCCCTGCCACTTTCCCGTTCTCTCTTTTTTTGCTGCCAAATGGAAAAGTTTTACAGAAGGATTAGTTTTAGAGAGCAAAACCAACAGAACAAGGGTAATGGATTAAGAATGCAAATCAGGCATATTTATCAACTCCAGACGCAGGTGACAACAGACAGAGGAAGTCGCTGTTCCGGTAAGGTTGTGCGAGAGGTCTGGGCCTATCACGGAATGTTGCCTATTCGCTCCAACATGTAAACCTTTCATGTGAAAAATGTCTACTAAAGCATCATACAAACCCGTGGCAAAGATAAGCTCTTCTGAACTGATTGATGTTTTGGACGGCTCAGAAACCAGCGTTGCAGGTATTTGATCAATTACATTTTTGCTCCACTCCAAGGGTTACGAAATTTGTGGTACTCAAGTATCACGAGATTAAGTGACAGCTTTGTAAATATTACCAGAAATCCCTCAAGTTCTCGACGTTACTTACACCCTTTTAGTGTTTATAAGCAGGCGTGGAAAACGGTGGTACAATCCGACAGTGCTTAACAAATCGAAATATTAAATTTGAAAATTTAATTTTGACAATAAATTCATTCGATCGATCCAGTTTGGTTACATTTTGTACTTTCGGTGTGTCTGCTTTCGCTTTGCATTGTTTCTCTGCTGCTTTTATTATGATTATGAGGTGGATGTGGTGGTGAAATTTTGATCCCCTGTTGTCGCTGAACACCTGGTGGAAGCAAACGGGAGGAGATCTTCCAACGTCCGGAAGAACCCAAAAACAACAGCTGAAAGAAATATGCTCTGCGCAGGCGCGACTCAGTCAACTCTGAATTTATAGATTTTAGGTGGATTTAGGAGGGAACAAGTGTTTTCGTGTTTTGTGTGAGGATATCGTCCTCTCTATCGAAAATCTTTATGCTGTCCATAACAATCAACAATCTAGTCGTCGAATTATGGCGGAAGGATTCAAATTGACGGCTAGTGGCTCGAAAACCGATGGAAATAATGGTAGGTGTACAGTACGCTAAAATCGAAAGATGGCTAGGAACTCCCCTGTCAAAACCTAGTTTTAGTTTGTTTATCAAAGCAAGCTTATTTCCAAGGAATTTTAAAATTATGTTCCCGTACTCTAAAAGTTTTCTATTAACATATTTACTGAAATTCACTCGCCTGGAAAATAACCTGTTTCTTTTCAGTTTCCAATTGTTGGGTTTCACGATCTTGTTTGTAAAAAATCTAATATTCTAGGACACAATCATTTGCATTGATTTCCAACCTTAAAACCGCGAATTGATAAAAAGAAATAAATAAGTCTAGTACTTCATGGACTTGATCCTGGCACGTTCGAGTTTGATTCAGATGAAGATGAATTAATTTTGGATGATCATGAAAATGAAGTTTTCTCAAGTTTTCTTTATGAGGCTAGTTGAGACAGGTGTAACTCGACTGAACCAAGCGTCCATCACCTCTGTGTCAAACACGATAGCCTGGGCTTGACTGCTGACAGAAACCTCTATTTATCCTCGGCTTTTTGAAAAGAATACAGATTTAATTATGCTACAGATCAGTGATAAATATTATGCAAAACAACACATGCCAAATTTTTGCAGTCCTTAATATTTTGATGGAACACTTTCAAAGAACCGCTTGGCTCTATCTCAAATTTTTTTATTACACAATTTTTAGTTTTTTTTTTTGTAGGAATATTGCCTTGAATGGTGTTTTCCAATCAAAAATACTGCTAATCTCGTGCTAATTTTGTTGAGAATGATGCAAACTGTAAGCTGGAATATCATCACCAATGAAAAATTCAATATTCAAGTAGGAAGATCTTCTTCATATATCCGAACTATTCTTTATATTGCTTACTACAACATTTACTGAATTGTGATCATGACCTTATACAGATATTATTCCAAGCCTAGTTTTTGCCTAGATGGTATAATTAGGGAAGACTTGAATACCAGTGCTTCTAAGGCCATAATGAATGCTCAGATGTCACTATAAAAGGTGTTTCTTTCGTGCATGCTACATTATTTGACAGCTGAAATAAGCACTGGCTATTATGTCAAGAACAGAAGGCATTGTAGCTCCTCATTTTCTTTATACTCTAAAACAAAATGGCTGGAACTACATACAAAAGATCGCAAGGTATGAGGGTTCACATGGTGTTCACATCATTGGAAAAACAATACAAATACATATTGTCCCACCAGCTACTAAGGAGGTTTATCTCTACAGAGAGAAAAAACTGTGCCAGAGGTTTCAGGCACAAGATAACAAACAGCTGACTTTTTCTTTAACATTTTTTTTTATTCCAATAACAATACGTTACATACAAAGAATACTTACTCTGCTTACATTGGCCGTTTTTATGCTAGGAAAGGTTAATGTCGTCTCGGACGTGAAAGCTGTCTCGAGATGGCTTTAACGTCTAGTATAAATAAAACGAAAAATAAGGAAGACGCCTGTAACGTCTGTCTACTTTAACATCTTCTTTTAACAGTGTCTAAATGACGCTCTTATCAGTCGCCTTTAACATTTGAGATGTTAAACCTGTCTAGTATAAAAATGTGACGCCTGAACTGCCTGCCATGTTACTGTCTAGTAGATTTGTTTGTATCTTGACGCGCTTAAAGTTGCTTGTTTCCAGTGTCATCCGAGTGTAGAACCCAGTGTTTGTTATAAAAAAATGTTTTTTTGTTTTGTTAGGCCGTGCACTTAAATGCGTCTCGTTTTTATACCAGATAGCTTTAACGTCTTAGACGTTAATGTTGTCTAGACAGCTTTAACGTCTATAGCATAAAAACGGCCATTGTTAACGTAACTTACAATTTAACGATACTAACAAAACTTACAATAATAACATTACTTACAATTTGTATATCTTGCATTACTTTCATACAGGGCGTTAGCTACAATAGGAGGCTTTCTCACTTATTAATTTGCAACTTAGATTTACGTGTCTTAATTTTGATTTTGTTTTCAAAATCGTTAAAAAGGCATCAAAATAATACTCTTCCTCTTTTCTTGAGGTAGTATATAAATACTCTTAAGCTATAATCATGCAAAGGTTTAAGCCATGAGGACGAGCCAAGTTACCTGTCATTGTGTTGAATTTGTGGGTAGAATGTGATGAATTATTTTGATCACAGCCTTATGCATATGTAAAGTTGGTAGCATTAGGGAAGATTTGAATACCAGTGCTTCTAAGGCCATAATGAATGCTTAGACGTCACTATAACAGGTATTTCTTTCATGACAGAATGCTGCATTATTTGACAGCTGAAATAAGCACTGGCTATTATGTCAAAAAACAGGAGGCATTGTCAGTAGCTTCTCATTTTCTTTATACTCTAAATTAAAAATTATGGCTGGAACTACATACAAAAGATTGCAACGTGTGAGGGTTCACATGGTGCTTACATCACAGGAAAAACAATATACAAGTACATATTGTCCCACCAGCTACTAAGGAGGTTTATCTCTACAGAGAAAAAAAACTGTGCCAGAGGTCTCAGGCACAAGATAACAGACAGCTGACTATTCTAAAGACCAATGACAATTCAGTTGCTTATAACAGACCAAATATAACAAGTGAAATGTATCCACTATCACTGTCAAGTGGTGAAATTTTCCTGTAAGGTTCTTGCTTTTGGGTTTGGAAATATAAAGCAGGGCTCGTAAAACATTTTGAATTCTAGCTTCGCCTTGGGACAAGCAGCTCTCAAATTTTGCTTGCCCTGTGCAAGTCTTAGTTGACTATTTTTTCATTTAGTTGGCAAACAACTTCTCTGGGCCCTTGTCCATCAGAGAAGTGATGATGAAAAGTTACTTGCACAGCAGGAAAAATGTACTTGTCCCAGATGAAATGACGGTACTTTTTTCGAGCCCTGATAAAGGGGAATTCAAAATAACCAACTTCGAGTTGTTGGGGCCCGACTGCCTTCAAGGTATGGTCTGTACTTGTATGTTGTGGTTAAATTCTTTGTTATTATAATTATTAATATTTCAAACCAGTTTGATTTTTAGCTTTCTTTTTATCGTACACATTGCTATATCACATACAGGAGGAAATTAATCAACGAAATTTCCAACAATAAACAAATTCTACCCACAATGTGTACAATGTGAACACAATTATTTTGTTTGATTTAACCAACATTGTATTTAACAAATAATTTTGAAGACAAGAAGCAGAAAAATTAGCATGAGTGTTAGCTTAAAGGTTCCAGAAAAATATTGGTCAGGCTATACATATTCTTTTCAATTTATTTTCTCTTTCACAGTTTGAACTAGTAATGAATGGTACATTATATTTTTTTGTCATCTACCGGTAATATGCACGGTCATTTGTAGGGTTGTAGTGACTTATTAAGAGATTTTCAAATTACCATCTTGTTAAGGTGGCTCAAAACAGTTTCCAAGACGTAGATTTTGATGGGTCATAAAACACTCTTTATCAATTGATGCTACAATCACGGTATCAAAATACTGCCCAATCACTGGTGAACACGTTGGTATTATTTTCCTGACAAAATAGGTTACCATAGCAACACTATGACCTGCTAAAAACACCCTTAATTTCAGCTTTAAGTGCTTATATTTCGAAAATGGCATGGTGAAATTTTTTCTCATTATAGAATTTTGATAAGCAGGATAAGATGCAACTTTTGGCAAAGTTTAAAAAAATTCTGCACATGGGGTTCAGAGCCACCTTAAATTTTCGAAAATTCAAAAATAAGCACTTTAAGCTGAAATTAAGGGTGTTTTTAGCAGGACATAGTGTTGCTATGGTAACCTATTGTGTCAGGAAAATAATACCAACGAGTTCACCAGTGATTGGGCAGTATTTTGATACCATGACTGTAGCATCAATAATTGATAAAGAGTGGTTATAATGGCCCATCAAAATCTAAGTCTTGGAATGTGCTGGAAACTGTTTTGAACCACCTTAAACAGACTCACAATCATACACCATATTCTTTGGTTCATCAATTGTTCCAATTTTAACAGTGCTTTAAAAACAGCATTACCTTTGTAAAGTTTGTGATGCAGTTGATGATTATTTTGTCATTTAAAAATCTGTACATTTGAAACTCTGAACAGAATAGTTAGTATTATATACAAAATGATGCACCCAAGTTTATGTTATTGAATTTGGGTGTAAAAAATACTATGTGTTTTGATTTTTCTGTAGACTTTCATTTCATTGAGTTGGTGTGAATTTCGGTTGAATTTACATTTTTTCTCATTGTCATTAAAATAAAATATAACTCTGAAAGTGCATTATTTTGCGTTGATTAATGACACAGTTTCTTCGGGTATTAGTAATAATAGCGACTACAATAACAAGACAACAAAAGACAATGTTTGGCATAATGGGGGGAACACCACTCCGCAATTGGCGTGACAGACGACTTCATAGCGTGACTAAAAGCCTAAACTTATCTCCCCAGCGCTCTTAAAGACTCGTGCTGGATCGGACAAATTGTAGGCCAGTACAAAAGCAAATCAACGTGATCTAAAAGCCTAACTCTCTCGTCCGGCCAGTATCGTGCTACATAATGGAACGAGTGTAGGCAGTAAAAACAAGCTCAAGCCTCCTTATCTCTCCAGCACTACGAGCCGACTCCACCGGCACGTGCTGAATGGACAAGAATAAAGGCAGATAAAGAGCGTAACATAGCATGAAAAAACAAAGCTTGGGGAAGTTGCTGCGAGACTTAACTGAAAGCGATTACCGAGAGGTGAACCCAAATTTTATTAAATGCAACAACAACAACCTCCAAAGGGAGGGTAGGGTGGGAATAAAACTGTTTCTAACGTAAAGGTTCTCCTGACAGTAGCTAAAAGAGCTTAGAGAATGACATAGCCTGCACGCAGGCGTTTGGATGGTCGAAAAAACCGGAATTCGTAATGAGGTCGCCATCTTGGATTTGCGCGGTTAGGTCTGGGCCGGGTTGAGGGTTGACAAAGCGAGCAAGGGGAGATGGGATGGGGAGAACTGCCCCGCCTCCCCTCGCTCGCTTTGTCAACCCAGCTCAGACCTAGCCGCGCAAATCCAAGATAGCGACCTCATTACGAATTCCGTTTTTTTTTTCAATCATCCAACCGCCTGCGTGCAGGCTAAGAATGACACTATGGACCATGCCAGCACTTTAATACGTAGACTGATGTCTAGACTTAAACCAATGGCGATTAATGTAACATCGAATACAGAAGCTTGTTCAATGCTTTAGCGAGACATGAATAGGGCTAGTTGTTACTTTTGGCCATACAAACAAATGATATATATGTAGCTGCCAGTATTGCAACATGGACACAGAAATGCCATGATTGTATTTACCAAAGTATGAATGTACATTCCTGTCTCAAAAACCAGAGAGTATGAATGTACATTCATGTCTCGTATGCGTTACGCAATGTAAACAAACTAACGTGACAGTAGAACTTATGGCTTAACATGTCACACTCCATTAACTGCCTTTTACAATTCTGCTGTAAAACTCTTACTATTTAATTTGACTTACCATATTGATCATAATTTGGTGAGAAGAACATATTGTCCATCCGTTATTTTGTGGTCATGAAAATTTGTGTTTGTTCAAAAATACATATACATTTTACTATCTAAATGGTTTTATAGGTATTTTTGTCAGATTACTGTATATTTACATAATTTTGACGCCATTTTGGTGTTGTTTCAGAGCACATTTTTGTGTGAACCATCAAAACGAAAATGGTTTCAAATAAAAATTTAAACAAGCATGCAGTCATGCAAAACTTGATTTAATATAACAGTTTTTATACAATGACCTGTTTTTTGAAACCACAATTATATACAAAGGGGTGGTGAATGGTCAATGTGAGATTTTATTAGAAGGTGAGATTAAGCTACAAACCTGAGGCATTTTAACTTTTAAAAATACCGTGGCGAGATATCAGACGTCATTTATTAAAGAAAACAATCAAGTTGGGACTTCAAAACTTTTCTAGCCTCACAAAAATTGAGACTCTAGGGCAGCTTATTGAAAAATTTCACACTGCAAAAGAGCCTTTTTGAAAACTAGAGAGAGACAGACATAACTGCTTAAAAATTCAGCAAAATTTGTGGTTTTTAATTAACAATTTGGACATAAGTTTTCATGTGTCTGTCCTGTTATTGATCATGAATTTTGCATAACATTGTCAAAGTAAAGTGGATCCACAAGACGATAGTCGAGTTAAACTGCAGGCTTCTTTGGCAGGGTTATGACAAAATTCATGATCAGGACAAAGACATTAGAAGCTGAAGTCAATTTGTTTTTTATGATAACAATTTGTCAAATTGCTGCTCTCGCTTGTCGATGCATCACATAGATTCTTGTATCTGTCTGCCTATTGACAATGGAAATTAGCCATTGAGCGTGCAGGAATTTCTGTAGTTATCATAAAAAGGACCATTCACCACCCCTATATATGGAACTGATTATTGCAGTCGAATCATCCAAGTGGGAATTAAGTTCTGGTCACTGATCAAATGTAAAAACCTGAGTGAGTGAATTGTGAACTGGCCCAGCCCCAGGCCACTGAGGCGATAGGTTGGATTTCTATCCCTCCCTCGCATCCAGTAGCATTCGTCCCCAAAATGAGTTTGGGGAGTAGCAGCCTGGGTTCCTTTCTTAAACAAAAGGGTGTGATCGAGCCTACCCAACGTATTGAATCCTAGTAATTTTTTTCTTGGTTGTAGAGAACTATGGATCACTTAAAAGTGAAGTTTCTGACAGTACTGATGGCTCCGAGGCAGACAGAATCATCATCATCAATAAACCACAGACTCAACAGTTTTGCAACAACAAGATTAGGTGAGATTCTTGAATATTGAAACTATTTAATAATAAATTTTATCAGTTTGCTCAGACATGCAAAAGAAACTTGAAAGAACATCAAACTTTTAATCTTTTTTTAAATTGAGCCATCTTTCAGCTGTCCATAGTTCGACTGTTTGATGTTGTCTCACTGCACCAGTAAACAGCAATAGTGAATTTTTTGAAAATGGATTTGTACTGTAAATTAAGCTGTAGACAGTATCTTAATTAATAAAGGTTGATTTGTTGAACTTCTCTGTAGCACTGCCAAGTACAACTTCTTGACATTCCTTCCCAAGTTTCTTCTGGAACAGTTTAGTCGATATTCCAATGTTTTCTTCTTGTTTATCGCACTTTTACAGGTAAGTAGCAGTGCTCTGTAACTAAGAAAGCATGAATGTGACATTATGTATCGTTAAATGTAACACAGTGACTCTTGACTAGTAATTTCTTTGCACATCTTTAGATATCTCAAGTAACAACAACTTGATAACTGTGACATACAGAAGTGATAATGCATGGATGTGCATAGATATGGAAAAATATCTCTTAGAGTGTCCAACTTATCTCACAAGTGAGCGCAGCAAACAAGTGTGGTGTACTGTTGAACAGAAGAATTAGATATTCCATATCTACAAGCAACCACGTACTATTTTGTTTATAAAATAAACATGCTGGTAACGACATTTTTTTGCCATTTTCCGAAAATTCCCAGCTATTTTTGAAAGATTTCCAAAGATTCTCCAAAAATTGTCCAAAGGCCACACAAAATAATGTATTACTGAACATTTCCTAAAAATGTCTGGAGATTGCTGAAGACTTACGCTGATAACCAATGATTGCTGATTGAAGACTTTGGAGGAAGATCCAAAGATGTTTTTGATCACTCACCAACAAATCTACATACAATTTAAGGGGCAAACATGAAATCAGTGAAGTCATTAATATCTCCCACTAGTGAAGCTCTGGCCCCGGTTGTTCGAAAGCTGATAAGCACTAACCCATGTTTAAATCATACTAATCCACACAGTAAATTATTTTATTCTTCGATTAAATTGTGTTCCTCGAATCTCGATTAGCACTATCCAAGGATTAAACCAAGGGTTAAATTTAACACACTGTCTAGCAAGGTGGATTAACTCACTAATCGGATGAAAAAGCAGTCAAACAAATCAAAATGGCGGACTTACACTTTGTTGATTTTGCTTTAATCCGAACCCGGTGAGGAAAGAAAAGCAATTCAGGCTACCTGACCATTTTTCCAAATTTGATTTCACTATTGTCTCATGGACGAGCCATTCCACGTTCGGTTTTCCTGCACTTTTTCGAGTTTTCACACAACAGCTGTTCACATCGCCGCTGTTCGGCGATCCGCAAAATGTTTTACATGACAAGGGCGAAGCAAGAAATTTCAACATTTCCACTCTCAGAGGTAGAAATCGTCGCTTGCTAGCCGCTTCAATGTAAATGGAAAGGCCAGTGGTGAAATTAAAGGCTTTTTGGCTTCAAAGGCGAGTATTTTAGCGACAAAATAATTATTGTTAAAGTTTCCAGTTACTGTCCACCTTGCTTGTTCTTGAAAAAGTTGTTTGTCTCATTCGGCGGATCTCCTTTCGCTTCTTTGCTTTTATTAGTTAGCTTATGGCTTTCCTCTTTTCTAGTATTTTCCCCTAGCCAAACTTACTTCATTAGCCCATCCGAATTCTAATTTATTCATTTCTAATTTAAACGAAGAAAGGCTGAAAATCACACCGGTAAGCTGATTTTTCAACTGATGTATGATTCAATAGGCTTCTCCCATTGTTTCTCTTGCACAGAATTTTTTTTATTACAACTCTTAATTTAATTTAATAATTTATATTGGTTCTTATAGCAAGCAAATATAGTTGAGTTATTAAAAACTGGGTTTCCTTTTTTTCTTTTTATTCAAAAGCAAGTTCGTATTATTTTGTAGGAGCCGTCATAATTATCCTTTCCCTCCCCTTAAGTGCTACACATTTTTCTCCCACCACAGACCGGTTTTACCAGCTTAATCTGAGCTGAATTGAAGGACAGTTAATCAAAGATTAAATCTGTTTTCTGGAACACCATTTTATCCCCCGATTAGTCATCCTGGGAATAAGAAATTTAATCGCGGAATAACCGCTCTCCTCGGTTTATTTTAAGCGGCTTTCGAACAACCAGGGCCTGGAAAATACACCGCCTACATGTAAGTTTTGTATTAATTTTACGAGTGCTCAATTTTCCTTTAAAACAATTGTGTTTTTATAATAAGTATATTATTAATTAATTCTCTATTCAGACATTTGGCAATTTAATATTTATTTGCATGGGTGTATGGATCTTGTTGACTAAATAATAGTTATAAATCCGTTCATATTTTTTTCTTTCGTTTCTTGTTGTATTTTTCCAGCAAATAGATGATGTTTCTCCTACTGGTCGTTACACGACAGCAGTTCCTCTCCTATTTGTTCTTTCTTGTTCTGCCGTGAAAGAGATTATAGAAGATTATGTGAGTCATTTATATGCATATCTGCAAACTAAGAACACTGAGTTTCTCACAACTTTTGTGGTTTCTTTCTTGCCTTTTGTTACAATAAATAAATGTTTTTATACCAGTGTGGTCTTTATTTTTGTTCTCTCTTTAGTTTATAACAAAATAAATCTAAAGAAACATGTAGTGACCTTTTTAACATTTTTTCATGGTCATGTCGAGTTTTTTCTAGCATTTAATTTAAGTCTTTGATGTAGATTTATTCCTGGCTTAAAGTAGTTAATAAATAATTTTTTAAATTCATTTCAGAAAAGACATCAAGCTGATGATCAGGTTAACAATCGTAAAGTTAAAGGTAAGTTGCAATATTAGCATGTTTTGATACCCACATGTACTGAGAGTGTTAAGTAATAAAATTTTTAATTATTCATTTCTTGGACATAAATTTAGAATAATGTATACTAAGTGCTGTCTGCCAAAGCTGACTCTTTGCATTCCAGATGTCGCAAACATTTTAAGACATTTTACTAATCTGTGTATATTCCTCAACTTAACACATCAACTCCTAGAAATAATATTAAATTTAATGTGAACTTGGAAGACTAATATTTGTTTAACTACAAGAAGGTAACTGAGAATAATTTGTTAGCATGAAGTAAATGGTTATAAGTTTTTAATGAATGAATGAATGAATGAATGAATGAATGAATGAATGAATGAATGAATGAATGAATGAACATATCGTTCCTTTCCTGTTGCATGCACAAAGGCTGACTTAGAAAAGAAATTATTAATGATAGTGATCACAATGTATTTATTTTTTTTGCCAGTCTTAAGAGATAATACCATGCAGTCATTATTATGGACTGAGGTAAGATTTACACTGCTAAACTGTAACTAGTTTGTAGTCCCCATGTTTTAATATTAACTGTGTGTGTGTCATTTACCTTTGATTTACATATCGTCTACTACCAGTAACATATTTCACCCAGAGTGCTGTTTATAAAGTTTATACCTTTTTTTTTTCAGGTCCAAGTTGGGGATATTGTGAAGGTTGTTAATGGACAGTTCTTTCCTGCTGACCTTATCTTACTCTCATCAAGGTAAATACTCTAAAATGTAGTGGTATACAATAGACAATAGATGTTTTCAAAGTTGCTTGTGTACTGATGCCGAAATAGATATTTGTTTAAATAGGATTTCTTATCTATTTTTAAAATTATTTGTTATTTTTTTTTTACATTTTTTTTATGTAAAGAGCATAATAGTTATATAAATTAATGTCATACATTGTTGAAATATCCTCTATAATTAGTTGCAATAAGGTTAATTCTTGGATTTACTATTTCAGTCAGTCAGTCAGTCAGAAAGTCAGACAGTCAGACAGTCAGACAGCCAGACAGTCAGACAGTCAGACAGTCAGACAGACAGGCAGTCAGACAGTCAGAAAGTCAGACAGTCAGACAGTCAGACAGTCAGACAGTCAGACAGCCAGACAGCCAGACAGTCAGACAGCCAGACAGCCAGACAGTCAGACAGTCAGACAGTCAGATAGTCAGACAGTCAGATAGTCGGACAGTCAGACAATCAGATAGTCGGACAGTCAGACACTCAGATAGTCAGACACTCAGACTCAGTCAGTCTTTAGCTTAGTCAGTCAGTCTGTCAGTCAGTCTGTCAGTCAGTCAGTCTGTCAGTGTCAGTCAGTCAGTCAGTCAGTCAGTCAGTCACAGAGTCAATCTATCAGATAGTCAGTCATCCACTCTGTTTATTTGTCTATTTTTTGTTTGTTTGTTTGTTTATTATTTTGTTCATTTTGTTCATTTACTTACATGTAATTCCTCATTCAAAAAGTGGAGTCAAAGTATGATGACTTTTTATTCTGGTATTTGTTTTACAGTGAGCCAATGGGAATGTGTTACATCGAGACTTCAAATCTTGATGGTGAAACCAATCTAAAGATTAGACAGGTTGGTATACCATTAAATATATGGATATTTTAGTTTTATTAATTGCTTGAATATTATTTTTTCTGTCTTGTATTAAAAAATACCAAATAAATTTATGTTAAGTTAATGATCATAATATTGTACTTTTTATTTGTCTTACTGTAGGCATTACCCCTCACTGCCAAAATGACCTCTCTAATTGAAGTTCGTTGTATGCAAGTAAGCCATGTTGCTGTTTTCAGAACTAGAAATTTGTACTCTATCAGTGATATGAATGGAATGTCTGTCGACTAACCAGCGTGTTGTTGTTTTGATTATAGGGACGTGTGGAGTGTGAAGGGCCAAATAATCGACTCTATGACTTTGTTGGAAACATCACGCTCCAGACACAGAAGTAAACATAATTACTACTTCAGACTTGAATCTTTTCAAGCAATATAATAATTTATTTAGCACTGATTAGGCTTGGAATCTTTTTGCATTTTTGGTGACTTGACGAATAGTTTAAGTCTGCATACAAGCCAATTGTGGCCATCAGGCCAGAGCTTATCACAGTTTCTGTTGCATGAAGCGACTAGGAGTACTTCTACTCCCCCCTGGATGGGATGCTAGTCCATCGCAGGTCTACCCCCAGCATTAAGTTCACTGGTACCCATTTATACACCTGGGTGGAGAGAGGCACTGTGAGAGCGAAAGTGTCTTGTCCAAGAACACAACACAATGTCCCCGGGCAGGGCTTGAACCCAGACCTCTCGCTCTGGAGTCGAGCGCACTGAGCAATAAAGTGCCACTATGATCAAATTTTTACCTCTTGATTTTTTAGGTGTATCACAAAGAATTCTATAAAAGAATGAAAACGCGGTGTAGCGTTTGCAAATGCCTGCATTAGTTCTGGAGATATTTAAGTTTGAAAAATGTGTAAAATATGCAAATGAGATAACTGATGACATCATAACCTCAATCCGATATTACATCAATAGAGCTATCTTGGCCAATGTGCAGCACAGACCATTGAAACTTGGTAGGCTAATAGTTCTACAGAAAACACACCTAACGCTATAAAACATTTTGTTCCCATGGCAACTCACTCTTCTCCAGTCCCCACCCACTTGATTTCAATATGTAAGTGATTTTCAGCTCATAAAATGTTAAACAAGGCCGCAAACTCAAGCTAACATATTTATTTGCATGTTGGATCATGTATATGAGGCACCATGTGCAAATATGAAAATGGAATGCCACAGATGGTCAGAAATGCCGTAAATATTGGGGGGGTCTGGAACCCAGTATGTTGCCATGGTAACAAACTGTTAAGCGCAAATTGTGGAACACATTTAGTAGAATCGTACTGCAAAGAATCAAACATTTCTGATACAAGTTGGCTGAGATATCTTTTTTCATCATCAACATTTGGTTGAGTGTATGAAATCATCATTTGGCTAATTTGCATATTTTTAAAACTTGAATATCTCTGGAACAAAAAAGATATTTGAAAATAGTAAACAGCATTTTTCTTCTCATGCAGGCTACTTGTTTATGTTTTAAAATAGCTTTGCCCACTGTGATTTTATGCATCAAGTTTATTTGTTGGGACCCAAGACACAATTACTATAACTGAGTATTAACAGGCAAGTTTTTTTTTTGCAGGTCAGTTCCAGTAGGGCCAGAACAGGTCTTGCTAAGAGGGGCACATCTAAGGAATACACAATGGATATTTGGTGAGTCTCAGGGCAGACTTGCATACCAGCTGTGAAATTAGTATACAACCACAATCCTGTGAAATGAATGTCACTCAACTGTTATTAACTGAGATATCTCGACCGTCAGTGTGTTATGTCAACCATTGTTGTTTGTTAATGAGTGATTATACCAAAAAAGGAGAAAGAATGTGCACTATTTGTACATTTTAAATATGTTATTCAATGGCATTCTTTTGTAGGTCTTGTTGTTTACACTGGACATGACTCCAAACTCATGCAGGTGTGAAATTGCTTTGCTCTATGTCTATAGTGTATGATTAGCAAGCTGTAACTAACTTGGAACTCCTTCTCACTAGCTGTTTCCCTTTCTCTGCTAAAAAAAGATTGTTTTCTTTCTAGCAGGGTCAATAAATTTATGATTAAAATTAATGAAATGCTTGATGCAAAAAGCATTTTTTGCACACTGTACACTCTGAATCGATTACTTACATTAACATCCTGGTGTTCTTGCTTTGATTGTGAGGTCATGAAAATCTTTCACTGTAACATGGTTAAATTTCATTCCTGTTAAGGATTTTGAAACTTTGCTGATTCCAGGACCCGATGAAACTGTGCTGTGACTTTTAATACTGTTTTCTCTATCTGTTATTGTTATTTCCTCTTCAGAACTCCACAGCTGCGCCAATCAAACGTTCAAATGTGGACCACACCACCAACATCCAGATTTTATTTCTGTTTGGACTGCTTCTTGTCTTGGCTCTTTGCAGCACTATTGGCTTCAAGATATGGACAGGTCAGTCAGTGCTCACTACTGTCCACAGTCAATTCAACAAGATCCACACCCAATGGTTAAATAAAATTCAACAATAGCACCTTCTTATCATGAATTCTAGTGTTGCACAAATTGGTCACATACTCTTGTCCCACACAGACCACACACAGTGACACTGGTCACACAAGCTGATCACACATTCCAGTCACACTGGCAACATTCTCTAGATCCACAACCAGTAGTTAAATACAATATTCAGCAATGACACTTTCTCGTCATGAATTGTAGTGTTTGCACAAATTGGTCACACACTCATGTCACACACAGACCACACACAGTAACACTGGTCACACAAACTGATCACACATTTCAGTCACATTTTCTAGTTACATTTCCATCAGATGGGGATCACACAGTGGCAATGATTACATTCTTACACAGTCTGGTGTTGGATTGTTGACACTACAGTACAAAACATGCATTCAAAGGTGTTGCTACCGAAAATTAAATGACAAATTTTAACATAGTTCAGATTAGTTACTAAAATATCAAATTCTTAATGTCTACCAATGTCAACAGTTATGTTGTGTTGAATATTTGTCATGCAACGTCCCACCGATATTTTCAGATAATCATCAAGAAACTCACTGGTACCTTGGATATTCTGGTAAGTTGGTGCTTCCTGCTTTACCAAGTTGGTATTTTACGATGGGCTTATGGTTTGTGTTCTAGACCCTGTTAGAGCAGTACAGGCTCAGGCTTGCTACACAAACTAATACTTGACATGTAGTGACCTTTGGGAAGGCAGCTTACTCCCATAGCTCAGTGTCAATAAAAGATTATGATGAGGTGCCAGAAAATTGTTGTGGCAACCTGATACAGTGCTGCAATGCCATCCATTATTACTCGCGGCAATATGTGTCAGTTGGCTCATGGGTTTTAATTACGGGTTAGACACTGGGGCAAATTGACTTGCTGTTGGGATGGTTTGTCCAGCTGGTCTGACCATCCACAGGAAAGTTTTTGCCCTAGAGTATTTCAATTCAAGAATTTTCGTCCATCTGTGAAAAACTAGCCACTCTTCTAGTGGAAATGCTGACAAAAACTCGTGATCAGTTCCTAGTTATCATTATCACTAATGAGCATTAATTTTTTAGACTTCAGAAATGCTAAAATTAATCCTCGCAATTTGTTTTACAGGTAAAAGAGCACAGAACCTGGGCATGTCTTTCTTGACATTTATCATTTTGTAATAACAATCTGATACCCATCAGCTTGACAGTGACTCTTGAGGTATAGAACTTTCCAGGCTTAAAGTAGACATCTCCTACTGAAAGTTGCATTTCTTTTATTAAGACTTGCAAGAATGAGTTGATTTATTCTCCTTATTATAACATTATCACCTAAACTCAATCAGGATTTCCTTTATACTCTCATCACATTCCTGCTTGGGATTGTGTTCATATTGTAAGACAGAATTGGATTTTGGAGCTCTGCTGTGAGTAATAAATTATTTTTAAAGTAAACATTCTTTATCATCAAATTGCATTTGCAAAGTCCTGGGTCAGCTTGTTCCAAAGCTGGTTAATGCTAACCTTGGATTAAGATTTAGCCAAAGTTTTTATTTTTCTTGTATAACAAATGTGTTTCACGGCTTATTTTCTGGTTTAGTAGAGATTATTCAAATTTAAGAGTGAAGGGCGAAACAAAACCACTCACATAAACAGAAACACTCACTTGAAAAGTTAGATTAGCTTGCAATGCTAATACAACTACCTACTGTACTTACAGTACTACATCCACTTACACTTCATTACAATATTATGCCTACCTTCATATTACCCAAAAGTTGCATTGCAGTCTATACAGTTGCTAAAGCATAGAATGTAATAATTGGGCTTTGAACAACTTGGCCCTGATCATTTTCTCATTTCCAACAATTCCAAAAGACATTTTTTATTGGCTAAATTCCAACTTTTTATTCTTATATTAATTTGTTTTACTCTTAACTTTGTTTCAGGTTGTAAGTTCATACAAGCTATCTTCATAAACTTGGTAGGTTTACTTTCGACTCAGTATATCTTTTGTTATTAGATACCCTTCCACAAACACTGAAAATACTAAAAAGTAAGCACTTCTGACTCCCCCCCCCCCCCCCGCCCAAAAAAACCCTAGGTGACTCTCCGATGACAAACCATTAGATTTAAATTTAGCTTTCAAACACGAGAGATGGTGTTCATCGGGATATCGAAACAACGAGAAGAGAGTGGAAAAATATGATGTGCAGCAAAGTGTTTTGATGAACTCGAGGTGTTTGGATAGCCGATGAAAGCACTGTTTTCGAGTGTTTGATATAATTATATCTTCTCAATCGAAAACAAAAATTAAGGAGTAAACGGAGAAGTAAAATCGTCAAAATCTATGCTTATTAAGACCGGTATCCAAACCTCCTTCACGGTTGTGATTTCCTTTGTTTTTAACTTGATGATTTATTAATGAGTTTGAGAATGATAAATACAATTCTTTGGATAAGCCTTCTAGAGTAGAGTTTCATGTTACTGTGCCTCTCAATAACATGTGGACAACATGCATTTTTCGCTACTGTCAATCAAATGTTTGGTGGCTTCTCCCAGCTTCCAACTATTTTGCTTCTGACTGTGCTCAATGATTTGATTTGATTACCACATCATTGCAGGAGGACGCTGCCAAACATTTGAATGATGGTTTCGAAACAAACATTTGATATTATTAATAAAAAGAATGGAAGAAGTGCAATGACGTGCGACTAAGCTAATGTTACCCACCTTAGCTATAATGAGCGTCTAAGCGTCTGGACCTGCTGCCACTGGTCTACCGCAGAGAAGTCAGGACCTTTCAACTTTTTATAAACTGAAAACCGGGAATTTTAACTGTTCAATTAATTCGTATTTTCAATTTAGTTCCAATGAGAGACTAAGATCACACGCAAGTACTAAACTGAAAATCAATAGAGTCAGGACGGCAACATTTTAAGGGAACATTTTTTAATAGGATTCCGTATTTATGGAACAATTTACCTGACGCATTGAGGACTACCAACTGTAGTGTTTCTTCTTTTAAGAGACCATGCACTATTTTTTATAAAGATCGGGTTTTTGACCCTGACCACCCCAATGTTACCTGGGCTTAAATCAGTAGTTAGTAAGGTTGTTAGTTAGTTAGTAAGTTAGTTTTTTCGTTAGTTTGTTAGTAGTAGATGTTATTTAGCTAGGGAGGTAATTAGTAGCTAGTTAATAAATTGTTTGTAGCATACCTGATTAAGTTTTTTTTTGGGCGGGGGGGGGGGGGGGAGTCAGAAGTGCTTACTTTTAGTATTTTCAGTGTTTGTGGAAGGGTATCTAATAACAAAAGATATACTGAGTCGAAAGTAACCTACCAAGTTTATGAAGATAGCTTGTATGAACTTTACAACCTGAACAAAGTTAAGAGTAAAACAAAATTAATATAAGAATAAAAAAGTTGGAATTTAGCCAATAAAACATGTCTTTTGGAATTGGTTGGAAATGAGAAATGATCAGGGCCAAGTTGTTCAAAGCCCAATTATTACATTCTATGCTTTAGCAACTGTATAGACTGCAATGCAACTTTTGGGTAATATGAAGGTAGGCATTAATATTGTAATTGAAGTGTAAGTGGATGTAGTACTGTAAGTACAGTAGGTAGTTGTATTAGCATTGCAAGCTAATCTAACTTTCAGTGAGTGTTTCTGTTTATGTGAGTGTTTTTGTTTCGCCCTTCACTCTTAAATTTGAATAATCTCTACCTAAACCAGAAAATAAGCCGTGAAAACACATTTGTTATACAAGACAAATAAAAACTTTGGCTAAATCTTAATCCAAGGTTAGCATTAACCAGCTTTGGAACAAGCTGACCCAGGACTTTGCAAATGCAATTTGAGATAAAGAATGTTTACTTTAAAAATAATTTATTAACTCACAGCAGAGCTCAAAAATCCAATTCTGTCTTACCAATATGAACACAATCCCAAGCAGGAATGTGATGAGAGTATAAAGGAAATCCTGATTGAGTTAGGTGATAATGTTATAGATAAGGAGAATAAATCAACTCATTCTTGCAAGTCTTAATAAAAAGAAATGCAACTTTCAGTAGGAGATTGTCTACTTTAAGCCTGGAAAGTTCTATACCTCAAGAGTCACTGTCAAGCTGTATGGGTATCAGATTGTTATACACAAATGATAAATGTCAAGAAAGACATGCCCAGGTTCTGTGCTCTTTTACCTGTAAAACAAATTGCCGAGGATTAATTTTAGCATTTCTGAAGTCTAAAAAATTACATGCTCATTAGTGATAATGAATAACTAGGGAACTGATCACGAGTTTTGTCAGCATTTCCACTAGAAGAGTGGCTAGTTTTCACAGATGGACGAAAATCTTGAATTGAAATACTCTAGGGCAAAAACTTTCCTGTGGATGGTCAGACCAGCTGGACAAAACCATCCCAACAGCAAGTCAATTTGCCCAGTGTCTAACCCGTAATTAAAACCCATGAGCCAACTGACACATATTGCCGCGAGTAATAATGGATGGCATTGCAGCACTGTATCAGGTTGCCACAACAATTTTCTGGCACCTCATCATAATCTTTTATTGACACTGAGCTATGGGAGTAAGCTGCCTTCCCAAAGGTCACTACATGTCAAGTATTAGTTTGTGTAGCAAGCCTGAGCCTGTACTGCTCTAACAGGGTCTAGAACACAAACCATAAGCCCATCGTAAAATACCAACTTGGTAAAGCAGGAAGCACCAACTTACCAGAATATCCAAGGTACCAGTGAGTTTCTTGATGATTATCTGAAATATCGGGTGGGACGTTGCATGACAAATATTCAACACAACATAACTGTTGACATTGGTAGACATTAAGAATTGATATTTTAGTAACTAATCTGAACTATGTTAAAATTTGTCATTTAATTTTCGGTGGCAACACCTTTGAATGCATGTTTTGTACTGTAGTGTCAACAATCCAACACCAGACTGTGTAAGAATGTAATCATTGCCACTGTGTGATCCCATCTGACGGAATGAACTGGAAGTGCGAAATGTAACTAGAAAATGTGACTGAAATGTGTGATCAGTTTGTGTGACCAGTGTTACTGTGTGTGGTCTGTGTGTGACATGAGTGTGTGACCAATTTGTGCAAAGCACTACAATTCATGACGAGAAAGTGTCATTGCTGAATATTGTATTTAACTACTGGTTGTGGATCTAGAGAATGTTGCCAGTGTGACTGGAATGTGTGATCAGCTTGTGTGACCAGTGTCACTGTGTGTGGTCTGTGTGGGACAAGAGTATGTGACCAATTTGTGCAACACTAGAATTCATGATAAGAAGGTGCCATTGTTGAATTTTATTTAACCATTGGGTGTGGATCTTGTTGAATTGACTGTGGACAGTAGTGAGCACTGACTGACCTGTCCATATCTTGAAGCCAATAGTGCTGCAAAGAGCCAAGACAAGAAGCAGTCCAAACAGAAATAAAATCTGGATGTTGGTGGTGTGGTCCACATTTGAACGTTTGATTGGCGCAGCTGTGGAGTTCTGAAGAGGAAATAACAATAACAGATACAGAAAACAGTATTAAAAGTCACAGCACAGTTTCATCGGGTCCTCAGTGGAATCAGCAAAGTTTCAAAATCCTTAACAGGAATGAAATTTAACCATGTTACAGTGAAAGATTTTCATGACCTCACAATCAAAGCAAGAACACCAGGATGTTAATGCAAGTAATCAATTCAGAGTGTACAGTGTGCAAAAAATGCTTTTTGCATCAAGCATTTCATTAATTTTAATCATAAATTTATTGACCCTGCTAGAAAGAAAACAATCTTTTTTTAGCAGAGAAAGGGAAACAGCTAGTGAGAAGGAGTTCCAAGTTAGTTACAGCTTGCTAATCATACACTATAGACATAGAGCAAAGCAATTTCACACCTGCATGAGTTTGGAGTCATGTCCAGTGTAAACAACAAGACCTACAAAAGAATGCCATTGAAAAACATATTTAAAATGTACAAATAGTGCACATTCTTTCTCCTTTTTTGGTATAATCACTCATTAACAAACAACAATGGCTTGACATAACACACTGACGGGATCGAGATATCTCAGTTAATAACAGTTGAGTGACATTCATTTCACAGGATTGTGGTTGTATACTAATTTCACAGCTGGTATGCAAGTCTGCCCTGAGACTCACCAAATATCCATTGTGTATTCCTTAGATGTGCCCCTCTTAGCAAGACCTGTTCTGGCCCTACTGGAACTGACCTGCAAAAAAAAAAACTTGCCTGTTAATACTCAGTTATAGTAATTGTGTCTTGGGTCCCAACAAATAAACTTGATGCATAAAATCACAGTGGGCAAAGCTATTTTAAAACATAAACAAGTAGCCTGCATGAGAAGAAAAATGCTGTTTACTATTTTCAAATATCTTTTTTGTTCCAGAGATATTCAAGTTTTTAAAATATGCAAATTAGCCAAATGATGATTTCATACACTCAACCAAATTTTGATGATGAAAAAAGATATCTCAGTCAACTTGTATCAGAAATGTTTGATTCTTTGCAGTACGATTCAACTAAATGTGCTCCACAATTTGCGCTTAACAGTTGTTACCATGGCAACATACTGGGTTCCAGACCCCCCCAATATTTACGGCATTTCTGGCCATCTGTGGCATTCCATTTTCATATTTGTAAATGGTGCCTCATATACATGATCCAACATGCAAATAAATATGTTAGCTTGAGTTTGCGGCCTTGTTTAACGTTTTATGAGCTGAAAATCACTTACATATTGAAATCAAGTGGGTGGGGACTGGAGAAGAGTGAGTTGCCATGGGAACAAAATGTTTTATAGCGTTAGGTGTGTTTTCTGTAGAACTATTAGCCTACCAAGTTTCAATGGTCTGTGCTGCACATTGGCCAAGATAGCTCTATTGATGTAATATCGGATTGAGGTTATGATGTCATCAGTTATCTCATTTGCATATTTTACACATTTTTCAAACTTAAATATCTCCAGAACTAATGCAGGCATTTGCAAACGCTACACCGCATTTTCATTCTTTTATAGAATTCTTTGTGATACACCTAAAAAATCAAGAGGTAAAAATTTGATCATAGTGGCACTTTACTGCTCAGTGCGCTCGACTCCAGAGCGAGAGGTCTGGGTTCAAGCCCTGCCCGGGGACATTGTGTTGTGTTCTTGGACAAGACACTTTCGCTCTCACAGTGCCTCTCTCCACCCAGGTGTATAAATGGGTACCAGTGAACTTAATGCTGGGGGTAAACCTGTGATGGACTAGCATCCCATCCAGGGGGGAGTAGAAGTACTCCTAGTCGCTTCATGCTACAGAAACTGTGATAAGCTCTGGCCTGATGGGCCACAATTGGCTTGTATGCAGACTTAAACTATTTGTCAAGTCACCAAAAATGCAAAAAGATTCCAAGCCTAATCAGTGCTAATAATTATATTTGCTTGAAAAGATTCAAGTCTGAAGTAGTAATTATGTTTACTTCTGTGTCTGGAGCGTGATGTTTCCAACAAAGTCATAGAGTCGATTATTTGGCCCTTCACACTCCACACGTCCCTATAATCAAAACAACAACACGCTGGTTAGTCGACAGACATTCCATTCATATCACTGATAGAGTACAAATTTCTAGTTCTGAAAACAGCAACATGACTTACTTGCATACAACGAACTTCAATTAGAGAGGTCATTTTGGCTGTGAGGGGTAATGCCTACAGTAAGACAAATAAAAAGTACAATATTATGATCATTAACTTAACATAAATTTATTTGATATTTTTTAATACAAGACAGAAAAAATAATTATTCAAGCAATTAATAAAACTAAAATATCCATATATTTAATGGTATACCAACCTGTCTAATCTTTAGATTGGTTTCACCATCAAGATTTGAAGTCTCGATGTAACACATTCCCATTGGCTCACTGTAAAACAAATACCAGTGAGAATAAAAAGTCATCATACTTTGTCTCCACTTTTTGAATGAGGAATTACATGTAAATAAATGAACAAAATGAACAAATAAACAAACAAACAAACAAAAAATAGACAAATAAACAGAGTGGATGACTGACTATCTGATAGATTGACTCAGTGACTGACTGACTGACTGACTGACAGACTGACAGACTGACAGACTGACTGACTGACTGACTAAGCTAAAGACTAACTGAGTCTGAGTGTCTGACTATCTGACTGTCCGACTGTCTGACTATCTGACTGTCTGACTATCCGACTGTCTGACTGTCTGGCTGTCTGACTGTCTGGCTGTCTGACTGTCTGACTGTCTGACTGTCTGACTGTCTGACTGTCTGACTGTCTGACTGTCTGTCTGTCTGACTGTCTGACTGTCTGACTGTCTGGCTGTCTGACTGTCTGGCTGTCTGACTTTCTGACTGTCTGACTGACTGACTGACTGACTGAAATAGTAAATCCAAGAATTAACCTTATTGCAACTAATTATAGAGGATATTTCAACAATGTCTGACATTAATTTATATAATTATTATCATGCTCTTTACATAAAAAAATGTAAAAAAAATAAAAATAATTTTAAAAATAGATAAGAAATCCTATTTAAATAAATATCTATTTCGGCATCAGTACACAAGCAACTTTGAAAACATTTATTGTCTATTGTATACCACTACATTTTAGAGTATTTACCTTGATGAGAGTAAGATAAGGTCAGCAGGAAAGAACTGTCCATTAACAACCTTCACAATATCCCCAACTTGGACCTGAAAAAAAAAGGTATAAACTTTATAAACAGCACTCTGGGTGAAATATGTTACTGGTAGTAGACGATACGTAAATCAAAGGTAAATGGCACACACACAGTTAATATTAAAACATGGGGACTACAAACTAGTTACAGTTTAGCAGTGTAAATCTTACCTCAGTCCATAATAATGACTGCATGGTATTATCTCTTAAGACTGGCAAAAAAAAGAAATACATTGTGATCACTATCATTGATAATTTCTTTTCTAAGTCAGCCTTTTCTTGAAATTTGTGCATGCAACAGGAAAGGAATGATATGTTAATTCATTCATTCATTCATTCATTCATTCATTCATTCATTCATTCATTCATTCATTCATTCATTCATTCATTCATTCATTCATTCATTCATTCATTCATTCATTCATTCATTCATTCATTCATTCATTCATTCATTCATTCATTCATTCATTCAAAACTTATAACCATTTACTTCATGCTAACAAATTATTCTCAATTATCTTCTTGTAGTTAAACAAATATTAGTCTTCCAAGTTCACATTAAATTTAATATTATTTCTAGGAGTTGATGTGTTAAGTTGAGGAATGTACACAGCTTAGTAAAATGTCTTAAAATGTTTGCGACATCTGGAATGAAAAGAGTCAGCTTTGGCAGACAGCACTTAGTATACATTATTCCAAATTTATGTCCAAGAAATGAATAATTAAAAAATTTATTACTTAACACTCTCAGTACATGTGGGTATCAAAACATGCTAACATTGCAACTTACCTTTAACTTTACGATTGTTAACCTGATCATCAGCTTGATGTCTTTTCTGAAATGAATTTAAAAAATTATTTATTAACTACTTTAAGCCAGGAATAAATCTACATCAAAGACTTAAATTAAATGCTAGAAAAAACTCGACATGACCATGAAAAAATGTTAAAAAGGTCACTACATGTTTCTTTAGATTTATTTTGTTATAAACTAGAGAAAGAACAAAAATAAAGACCACACTGGTATAAAAACATTATTGTAACAAAAGGCAAGAAAGAAACCACAAAAGTTGTGAGAAACTCAGTGTTCTTAGTTTGCAGATATGCATATAAATGACTCACATAATCTTCTATAATCTCTTTCACGGCAGAACACGAAAGAACAAATAGGAGAGGAACTGCTGTCGTGTAACGACCAGTAGGAGAAACATCATCTATTTGCTGGAAAAATACAACAAACAAAAGAAAAAAATATGAACAGATTTATAACTATTTAGTCAACAAGATCCATACACCCATGCAAATAAATATTAAATTGCCAAATGTCTGAATAGAGAATTAATTAATAATATACTTATTATAAAAACACAATTGTTTTAAAGGAAAATTGAGCACTCGTAAAATTAATACAAAACTTACATGTAGGCGGTGTATTTTCCAGGCCCTGGTTGTTCGAAAGCCGATTAAAATAAACCGAGGATGGCGGTTATTCCGCGATTAAATTTCTTATTCCCAGGATGACTAATCGGGGGATAAAATGGTGTTCCAGAAAACAGATTTAATCTTTGATTAACTGTCCTTCAATTCAGCTCAGATTAAGCCGGTAAAACCGGTCTGTGGTGGGAGAAAAATGTGTAGCACTTAAGGGGAGGGAAAGGATAATTATGACGGCTCCTACAAAATAATACGAACTTGCTTTTGAATAAAAAGAAAAAAAGGAAACCCAGTTTTTAATAACTCAACTATATTTGCTTGCTATAAGAACCAATAGAAATTATTAAATTAAATTAAGAGTTGTAACAAAAAAAATTCTGTGCAAGAGAAACACTGGGAGAAGCCTATTGAATCATACATCAGTTGAAAAATCAGCTTACCGGTGTGATTTTCAGCCTTTCTTCGTTTAAATTAGAAATGAATAAATTAGAATTCGGATGGGCTAATGAAGTAAGTTTGGCTAGGGGAAAATACTAGAAAAGAGGAAAGCCATAAGCTAACTAATAAAAGCAAAGAAGCGAAAGGAGATCCGCCGAATGAGACAAACAACTTTTTCAAGAACAAGCAAGGTGGACAGTAACTGGAAACTTTAACAATAATTATTTTGTAGCTAAAATACTCGCCTTTGAAGCCAAAAAGCCTTTATTAAATTTCACCACTGGTCTTTCCATTTACATTGAAGCGGCTAGCAAGCGACGATTTCTACCTCTGAGAGTGGAAATGTTGAAATTTCGCCCTTGTCAAGTAAAACATTTTGCGGATCGCTGAACAGCAGCGATGTGAACAGCTGTTGTGTGAAAACTTGAAAAAGTGCAGGAAAACCGAACGTGGAATGGCTCGTCCATGAGACAACAGTGAAATCAAATTCGGTAAAATGGTCAGGTAGCCTGAATTGCTTTTCTTTCCTCACCGGGTTCGGGATTAAAGCAAAATCAACAAAGTGTAAGTCTGCCATTTTGATTTGTTTGACTGCTTTTTCATCTGATTAGTGAGTTAATCCACCTTGCTAGTGTGTTAAATTTAACCCTTGGTTTAATCCTTGGATAGTGCTAATCAAGATTCGAGGAACACAATTTAATCGAAGAATAAAATAATTTACTCCGTGGATTAGTATGATTTAATCATGGGTTAGTGCTTATCAGCTTTCGAACAACCGGGGCCAGAGCTTCACTAGTGGGAGATATTAATGACTTCACTGATTTCATGTTTGCCCCTTAAAGTGTATGTAGATTTGTTGGTGAGTGATCAAAAACATCTTTGGATCTTCCTCCAAAGTCTTCAATCAGCACTCGTTGGTTATCAGCGTAAGTCTTCAGCAATCTCCAGACATTTTTAGGAAATGTTCAGTAATACATTATTTTGTGTGGCCTTTGGACAATTTTTGGAGAATCTTTGGAAATCTTTCAAAAATAGCTGGGAATTTTTGGAAAATGGCAAAAAAATGTCGTTACCAGCATGTTTATTTTATAAACAAAAATAGTATGTGGTTGCTTGTAGATATGGAATATCTAATTCTTCTGTTCAACTTTACATCTCACTTGTTTGCTGCGCTCACTTGTGAGATAAGTTGGACACTCTAAGAGATATTCCATATCTATGCACATCCATGCATTATCACTTCTGTATGTCACAGTTATCAAGTTGTTGTCACTTGAGATATCTAAAGATGTGCAAAGAAATTACTAGTCAAGAGTCACTGTGTTACATTTTAACGATACATAATGTCACATTCATGCTTTCTTAGTTACAGAGCACTGCTACATGTACTTACCTGTAAAAGTGCGATAAACAAGAAGAAAACATTGGAATATCGACTAAACTGTTCCAGGAGAAACTTGGGAAGGAATGTCAAGAAGTTGTACTTGGCAGTGCTACAGAGAAGTTCAACAAATCAACCTTTATTAATTAAGATACTGTCTACAGCTTAATTTACAGTACAAATCCATTTTCCAAAAATTCACTATACCAGCTGTTTACTGGTGCAGTGAGACAACATCAACCAGTCGAACTATGGACTTGAAAGATGGCTCAATTTAAAAAAAATGATTAAAAGTTTGATGTTCTTTCAAGTTTCTTTTGCATGTCTGAGCAAACTGATAAAATTTATTATTAAATAGTTTCAATATTCAAGAATCTCACCTGATCTTGTTGTTGCAAAACTGTTGAGTCTGTGGTTTATTGATGATGATGATTCTGTCTGCCTCGGAACCATCAGTACTGTCAGAAACTTCACTTTTAAGTGATCCATAGTTCTCTACAACCAAGAAAAAAATTACTAGGATTCAATACGTTGGGTAGGCTCGATCACACCCTTTTGTTTAGGAAAGGAACCCAGGCGGCTGCTCCCCAAACTCATTTTGGGGACGAATGCTACTGGATGTGAGGGAGGGTTAGAAATCCAACCTATCGCCTCAGTGGCCTGGGGCTGGGCCAGTTCACAATTCACTCACTCAGGTTTTTACATTTGATCAGTGACCAGAACTTAATTCCCACTTGGATGATTCGACTGCAATAATCAGTTCCATATATAGGGGTGGTGAATGGTCCTTTTTATGATAACTACAGAAATTCCTGCACGCTCAATGGCTAATTTCCATTGTCAATAGGCAGACAGATACAAGAATCTATGTGATGCATCGACAAGCCAGAGCAGCAATTTGACAAATTGTTATAATCATAAAAAACAAATTGACTTCAGCTTCTAATGTCTTTGTCCTGATCATGAATTTTGTCATAACCCTGCCAAAGAAGTCTGCAGTTTAACTCGACTGTCGTCTTGTGGATCCACTTTACTTTGACAATGTTATGCAAAATTCATGATCAATAACAGGACAGACACATGAAAACTTATGTCCAAATTGTTAATTAAAAACCACAAATTTTGCCAAATTTTGCTGAATTTTTAAGCAGTTATGTCTGTCTCTCTCTAGTTTTCAAAAAGGCTCTTTTGCAGTGTGAAATTTTTCAATAAGCTGCCCTAGAGTCTCAATTTTTGTGAGGCTAGAAAAGTTTTGAAGTCCCAACTTGATTGTTTTCTTTAATAAATGACGTCTGATATCTCGCCACGGTATTTTTAAAAGTTAAAATGCCTCAGGTTTGTAGCTTAATCTCACCTTCTAATAAAATCTCACATTGACCATTCACCACCCCTTTATATATAATTGTGGTTTCAAAAAACAGGTCATTGTATAAAAACTGTTATATTAAATCAAGTTTTGCATGATTGCATGCTTGTTTAAATTTTTATTTGAAACCATTTTCATTTTGATGGCTCACACAAAAATGTGCTTTTATATTAAATTAAGTTTTGTATGACTGCATGCTTGTTTAAATTTTTATTTGAAACCATTTTCATTTTGATGGTTCACACAAAAATGTGCTCTGAAACACCGAAATGGCGTCAAAATTATGTAAATATACAGTAATCTGACAAAAAATACCTTTAAAACCATTAAGATAGTAAAATATATATGTATTTTCGAACAAATACAAATTTTCATGACCACAAAACAACGGATGGACAATATAATGTTCTTCTCACCAAATTATTATATGGTAAGTCAAATTAAATAGTAAGAGTTTTACAGCAGAATTGTATAAGGCAGTTAATGGAGTGTGACATGTTAAGCCATAAGTTCTACTGTCACGTTAGTTTGTTTACATTGCGTAACGCATACAAGACATGAATGTACATTCACACTCTCTGGCTTTTGAGACAGGAATGTACATTCATACTTTGGTAAATACAATCATGGCATTTCTGTGTCCATGTTGCAATACTGGCGGCTACATATATATCATTTGTTTGTATGGCCAAAAGTAACAACTAGCCCTATTCATGTCTCACTAAAGCACTGAACAAGCTTCTGTATTCGATGTTACATTAATCGCCATTGGTTTAAGACTAGACATCAGTCTACGTATAAAGTGCTGGCATGGTCCATAGTGTCATTCTTAGCCTGCACGCAGGCGGTTGGATGGTTGAAAAAAACGGAATTCGTAATGAGGTCGCTATCTTGGATTCGCGCGGCTAGGTCTGAGCTGGGTTGAGGGTTGACAAAGCGAGCGAGGGGAGGCGGGGCAGTTCTCCCCACCCCATCTCCCCTTGCTCGCTTTGTCAACCCTCAACCCAGCCCAGACCTAACCACGCAAATCCAAGATGGCGACCTCATTACGAATTCCAGTTTTTTCGACCATCCAACCGCCTGCGTGCAGGCTATGTCATTCTCTAAGCTCTTTTAGCTACTGTCAGGAGAACCTTTACGTTAGAAACATTTTTATTCCCACCCTATCCTCCCTTTGGAGGTTGTTGTTGTTGCATTTAATAAAATTTGGGTTCCCCTCTCGGTAATCGCTTTCAGTTAAGTCTCGCAGCAACTTCCCCAAGCTTTGTTTTTTCATGCTATGCTATGTTACACTCTTTATCTGCCTTTATTCTTGTCCGTTCAGCACATGCCGGTGGAGTCGGCTCGTAGTGCTGGAGAGATAAGGAGGCTTGAGCTTGTTTTTACTGCCTACACTCGTTCCATTATGTAGCACGATACTGGCCGGACGTTCAGCTCGTAGTGCCGTGGAGAGTTAGGCTTTTAGATCACGTTGATTTGCTTTTGTACCGGCCTACAATTTGTCCGATCCAGCACAAGTCTTTAAGAGCGCTGGGGAGATAAGTTTAGGCTTTTAGTCACGCTATGAAGTCGTCTGTCACGCCAATTGCGGAGTGGTGTTCCCCCCATTATGCCAAATATTGTCTTTTGTTGTCTTGTTATTGTAGTCGCTATTATTACTAATACCCGAAGGAACTGTGTCATAAATCAACGCAAAATAATGCACTTTCAGAGTTATATTTTATTTTAATGACAATGAGAAAAAATGTAAATTCAACCGAAATTCACACCAACTTAATGAAATGAAAAGTCTACAGAAAAATCAAAACACATAGTATCTTTTACACCCAAATTCAATAACATAAACTTGGGTGCATCATTTTGTATATAATATTAACTATTCTGTTCAGAGTTTCAAATGTACAGATTTTTAAATGACAAAATAATCATCAACTGCATCACAAACTTTACAAAGGTAATGTTGTTTTTAAAGCACTGTTAGCCAATTGGAACAATTGATGAACCAAAGAATATGGTGTGTGAGTCTGTTTAAGGTGGTTCAAAACAGTTTCCAGCACATTCCAAGACTTAGATTTTGATGGGCCATTATAACCACTCTTTATCAATTGATGCTACAGTCATGGTATCAAAATACTGCCCAATCACTGGTGAACTCGTTGGTATTATTTTCCTGACACAATAGGTTACCATAGCAACACTATGTCCTGCTAAAAACACACTTAATTTCAGCTTAAAGTGCTTATTTTTGAATTTTCGAAAATTTAAGGTGGCTCTGAACCCCATGTGCAGAATTTTTTTAAACTTTGCCAAAAGTTGCATCTTATCCTGCTTATCAAAATTCTATAATGAGAAAAAATTTCACCATGCCATTTTCGAAATATAAGCGCTTAAAGCTGAAATTAAGGGTGTTTTTAGCAGGTCATATCAATTGATAAAGAGTGTTAATTATGACCCATCAAAATCTACATCTTCAAAAGTCCTGGAAACTGTTTTGAGCCACCTTAACAAGATGGTAATTTGAAAATCTCTTAATAAGTCACTACAACCCTACAAATGACCGTGCATATTAGATGACAAAAAAATATAATGTACCATTCATTACTAGTTCAAACTGTGAAAGAGAAAATAAATTGAAAAGAACATGTATAGCCTGACCAATATTTTTCTGGAACCTTTAAGCTAACACTCATGCTAATTTTTCTGCTTCTTGTCTTCAAAATTATTTGTTAAATACAATGTTGGTTAAATCAAACAAAATAATTGTGTTCACATTGTACACATTGTGGGTAGAATTTGTTTATTGTTGGAAATTTCGTTGATTAATTTCCTCCTGTATGTGATATAGCAATGTGTACGATAAAAAGAAAGCTAAAAATCAAACTGGTTTGAAATATTAATAATTATAATAACAAAGAATTTAACCACAACATACAAGTACAGACCATACCTTGAAGGCAATCGGGCCCCAACAACTCGAAGTTGGTTATTTTGAATTCCCCTTTATCAGGGCTCGAAAAAAGTACCGTCATTTCATCTGGGACAAGTACATTTTTCCTGCTGTGCAAGTAACTTTTCATCATCACTTCTCTGATGGACAAGGGCCCAGAGAAGTTGTTTGCCAACTAAATGAAAAAATAGTCAACTAAGACTTGCACAGGGCAAGCAAAATTTGAGAGCTGCTTGTCCCAAGGCCAAGCTAGAATTCAAAATGTTTTACGAGCCCTGCTTTATATTTCCAAACCCAAAAGCAAGAACCTTACAGGAAAATTTCACCACTTGACAGTGATAGTGGATACATTTCACTTGTTATATTTGGTCTGTTATTAAAGCAACTGAATTGTCATTGGTCTTTAGAATAGTCAGCTGTCTGTTATCTTGTGCCTGAGACCTCTGGCACAGTTTTTTTTCTCTGTAGAGATAAACCTCCTTAGTAGCTGGTGGGACAATATGTACTTGTATATTGTTTTTCCTGTGATGTAAGCACCATGTGAATTAACCCTCATACGTTGCAATCTTTTGTATGTAGTTCCAGCCATAATTTTTAATTTAGAGTATAAAGAAAATGAGAAGCTACTGACAATGCCTCCTGTTTTTTGACATAATAGCCAGTGCTTATTTCAGCTGTCAAATAATGCAGCATTCTGTCATGAAAGAAATACTTGTTATAGTGACGTCTAAGCATTCATTATGGCCTTAGAAGCACTGGTATTCAAATCTTCCCTAATGCTAGTACCAACTTTACATATGCATAAGGCTGTGATCAAAATAATTCATCACATTCTACCCACAAATTCAACACAATGACAGGTAACTTGGCTCGTCCTCTTGGCTTGAACCTTTGCATGATTATAGCTTAAGAGTATTTATATACTACCTCAAGAAAAGAGGAAGAGTATTATTTTGATGCCTTTTTAACGATTTTGAAAACAAAATCAAAATTAAGACACGTAAATCTAAGTTGCAAATTAATAAGTGAGAAAGCCTCCTATTGTAGCTAACGCCCTGTATGAAAGTAATGCAAGATATACAAATTGTAAGTAATGTTATTATTGTAAGTTTTGTTAGTATCATTAAATTGTAAGTTACGTTAACAATGGCCGTTTTTATGCTATAGACGTTAAAGCTGTCTAGACAACATTAACGTCTAAGACGTTAAAGCTATCTGGTATAAAAACGAGACGCATTTAAGCGCACGGCCTAACAAAACAAAAAAACATTTTTTTATAACAAACACTGGGTTCTACACTCGGATGACACTGGAAACAAGCAACTTTTAGCGCGTCAAGATACAAACAAATCTACTAGACAGTAACATGGCAGGCAGTTCAGGCGTCACATTTTTAAACTAGACAGGTTTAACATCTCAAATGTTAAAGGCGACTGATAAGAGCGTCATTTAGACACTGTTAAAAGAAGATGTTAAAGTAGACAGACGTTACAGGCGTCTTCCTTATTTTTCGTTTTATTTATACTAGACGTTAAAGCCATCTCGAGACAGCTTTCACGTCCGAGACGACATTAACCTTCCCTAGCATAAAAACGGCCAATGTAAGCAGAGTAAGTATTCTTTGTATGTAATGTATTGTTATTGGAATAAAAAAAAATGTTAAAGAAAAAGTCAGCTGTCTGTTATCTTCTGCCTGAAATAAACCTCTGGCACAGTTTTTTTTCTCTGTAGAGATAAACCTCCTTAGTAGCTGGTGGGACAATATGTACTTGTATTGTTTTTCCAATGATGTAAACACCATGTGAACCCTCATACCTTGCGATCTTTTGTATGTAGTTCCAGCCATTTTGTTTTAGAGTATAAAGAAAATGAGGAGCTACAATGCCTTCTGTTCTTGACATAATAGCCAGTGCTTATTTCAGCTGTCAAATAATGTAGCATGCATGAAAGAAATACCTTTTATAGTGACATCTGAGCATTCATTATGGCCTTAGAAGCACTGGTATTCAAGTCTTCCCTAATTATACCATCTAGGCAAAAACTAGGCTTTGAACAATATCTGCATAAGGTCATGATCACAATTCAATAAATGTTGTGGTAAGCAATATAAAGAATAGTTTGGATATATGAAGAAGATCTTCCTACTTGAATATTGAATTTTTCATTGGTGATGATATTCCAGCTTACAGTTATCATCATTCTCAACAAAATTAGCATGAGATTAGCAGTATTTTTGATTGGAAAACACCATTCAAGACATTATTCCTACAAAAAAAAAAATAAATAAAAATTGTGTAATAAAAAAATTTGAGATAGAGCCAAGCGGTTCTTTGAAAGTGTTCCATCAAAATATTAAGGACTGGAAATTTGGCATGTGTTGTTTTGCATAATATTTATCACTGATCTGTAGCATAATTAAATCTGTATTCTTTTCAAAAAGCAGAGGATAAATAGAGGTTTCTGTCAGCAGTCAAGCCCAGGCTATCGTGTTTGACACAGAGGTGATGGACGCTTAGTTCAGTCGAGTTACACCTGTCTCAACTAGCCTCATAAAGAAAACTTGAGAAAACTTCATTTTCATGATCATCCAAAATTAATTCATCTTCATCTGAATCAAACTCGAACGTGCCAGGATCAAGTCCATGAAGTACTAGACTTATTTATTTCTTTTTATCAATTCGCGGTTTTAAGGTTGGAAATCAATGCAAATGATTGTGTCCTAGAATATTAGATTTTTTACAAACAAGATCGTGAAACCCAACAATTGGAAACTGAAAAGAAACAGGTTATTTTCCAGGCGAGTGAATTTCAGTAAATATGTTAATAGAAAAATTTTAGAGTACGGAAACATAATTTTAAAATTCCTTAGAAATAAGCTTGCTTTGATAAACAAACTAAAACTAGGTTTTGACAGGGGAGTTCCTAGCCATCTTTCGATTTTAGCGTACTGTACACCTACCATTATTTCCATCGGTTTTCGAACCACTAGCCGTCAATTTGAATCCTTCCGCCATAATTCGACGACTAGATTGTTGATTGTTATGGACAGCATAAAGATTTTCGATAGAGAGGACGATATCCTCACACAAAACACGAAAACACTTGTTCCCTCCTGAATCCACCTAAAATCTATAAATTCAGAGTTGACAGAGTCGCGCCTGCGCAGAGCATATTTCTTTCAGCTGTTGTTTTTGGGTTCTTCCGGACGCTGGAAGATCTCCTCCCGTTTGCTTCCACCAGGTGTTCAGCGACAACAGGGGATCAAAATTTCACCACCACATCCACCTCATAATCATAATAAAAGCAGCAGAGAAACAATGCAAAGCGACAGCAGACACACCGAAAGTACAAAATGTAACCAAACTGGGTCGATCGAATAAATTTAAGCTTATTGTCAAAATTAAATTTTCAAATTTAATATTTCGATTTGTTAAGCACTGTCGGATTGTACCACCGTTTTCCACGCCTGCTTATAAACACTAAAAGGGTGTAAGTAACGTCGAGAACTTGAGGGATTTCTGGTAATATTTACAAAGCTGTCACTTAATCCCGTGATACTTGAGTACCTTACCACAAATTTCGTAACCCTTGGAGTGGAGCAAAAATGTAATTGATCAAATACCTGCAACGCTGGTTTCTGAGCCGTCCAGAACATCAATCAGTTCAGAAGAGCTTCTCTTTGCCACGGGTTTGTATGATGCTTTAGTAGACATTTTTCACATGAAAGGTTTACATGTTGGAGCGAATAGGCAACATTCCGTGATAGGCCCAGACCTCTCGCACAACCTTACCGGAACAGCGACTTCCTCTGTCTGTCGTCTGGAGTTGATAAATATGCCTGATTTGCATTCTTAATCCATTACCCTTGTTCTGTTTGTTTTGCTCTCTAAAACTAATCCTTCTGTAAAACTTTTCCATTTGGCGGCAAAAAAAGAGAGAACGGGAAAGTGGCAGGGGTTATGGTGGCGAGGGGGCACAAAGATGGCGGGTAATGGAGGACGGCCAAATCTGTTGGGATAATATTATTCACGATGTGTGGGCTTCCAGATGGATTTGAGGATGGCTGATTTTTGGGCGGGGAAGGGGGGGGGTGGAGGGGGGGAAAGAAGAGGTATTGGTATTCTAAGCTGCTGAATCTTGCTATCTTATGTGTTCCAGGGCAATATAACGACAGATGACAAACATTGGCCACTTTCTTCCACTCAAGCTTGTTTCCAAAGGCTGCAATCCAATATTTCTTTTGGTTCATTTCCTTTGAAAATTTGGATCAATATCAGTATCTGGGCAACTGTGCATCTACCCTTCCCCTAACCTGACATGTTATAATAAGTTAATAAGTCAGTGGTACTGTTGGGTTAGGGGAGGGGTAGGTGCACAGTTGCCCAGATACTGATATTGATCCGAAAATTTTATTGTAATCCAAGACATAACTGACCAAAACTTAACATTGTAATAAGCCTCAAGCTGCCAGCTAAGAAATTTGTAGACTTTGGGCACCTTGGGTAACTCCTGGAGTTATATTGTTACTGTTAACATATACAGGAAACAGACAATTACATCAAAGGTACTGCAGCAGCTAGCAAGAAACCCTTTTGGGGGTTATGAGAGTAATGAGAAACAAAATCAAATAAAATAAGATTAAGTTTAGATATCACACTATGCAGTTTACAAGGGCTAAAGGCATAGTAAACTCTTCAGACTTTTTTTAATATAATTACAAATGAGCATTCATCATGGAAACACTTGTTACAAAGAGATTTTGAAAATGTCTCATAATGGACCTAATCTCATCCATGGAAACTGACAATACTTTAAAATGATGTAAGTCTTCCAAAGGTTTGGTCTGTAGACTGGTAAATATTTCAAGATGACATGCTCTTTCAGTTTAGAAGATATACATTTTACACTATACACATTGATAAGAGCCACTTTGAAACATCTGAAATATTATTTAAGTCATTTGGTAACATACTTGGAACAATTTACACATTAAACAAACTCAAGTAGAAGGCGTAACCAAGGAATTTCTCAAAATATTAAATCTTGATGCTAAGTATTGTATTTGCCTAAACGTCTCACTGAAAATAACTGCTATATCCCACCATACATAATCTGACCAATAAATCTAAAGTGACAGAAAATTTACTGCTGATCGAAGCTACCTCTTTTCAGCCAAGCCTATGACTCATAATAATAATGTTCAGTTTTACTAGAACTAAGGGAATAACAGCAATGAAGGCAGAAAAAAAACTAAACTGACTTTGTGCAGGCACAGCTCAGTAGCATTGTTCTTGCCTACACACTTTTAACCAGGTACCTTTATAGTCTTGCTAGTGCAATGTTGTTCTAAAACAACCAACCAAAGGGAACCAGAATTCCACACCTGGAAATTACAATCCCAATTGCCTAGCTGAGTGTTCAGCTAGATACATAATATATATCTACAAAAACATTTTTTCCTCTATTTACAGACTAAAATATCAAGTTCTTCATCCAGACCACTGCATTAATAACAAGTTCGATGGAGATCACCAGCTCAGTTACTGTCTGGTTTTTGGTCGAGCTTGCTTTTGTGGGTTTTGATCATGTAGATGAAATAAGTGACTGTTTCCTTTTCAGGACATGGTATCTGCTTGAAATGTCTCTGGATAGTCTGAAACCGAAATTAAAAAAAACAGTACATAAAGGTAAGTAAATATTTTGGGAGTCTGGTAAATCACACTGAGTAATGCTTGAGATTCATTTGCCTGTATCTTTAAACCTGACAAACATTTTTTAATTCAGATCCTGAACAATACAGTGTTTCTGTCATGGAACTATTTGCTGATAGTTGCCCCATGGATATTTGATGTTCTCAAAACAAATATTTGCCTGAGAAGCAAAGCTTTGAGGGCAAATATGCTAGTTTTTGGGACATCAAATTTCCAAGGGGCAACAGTCTGTCAGACTGTTAGTTCCAAGATTAACACTCTAGTGTCTTATTGTTCACCACTAAATTTTCTTGCCAGTTCAAAAATCATATTGAATTATTTTCAACTGTTTTAGATGAAAGCTGCGACACCAAAATTTAAAAGAAAAAAAAACCCACTTAATACAATTTCAATTATTTTTTTTTCTATAAGCCCACTTGTTTACAGAAAAAAATTCACAGACCACTAATATCCATTTGGGTATTTTCCTCAGACAGGCACTATGGGCTGATAATGTATCTCAGCAGATGAACACTATTGTGTAACATGATCAATTTAAACCAATAAGAATCAAAGAAAATTTAGTGGTGAACTATAAATGACTGTAGAACAGTATGATCGGAGAATGCCGACTTTTAGCCATCAAGTTTTATGTATTTCATATATTACTGTTCCACTTAAATATATTGCGATCTTCCAACGATGTAAAGACTCAGTTTTAATAACTACCGTAAATGGCAGTCTTCAATTCTTATTTCTGATGCAACAGAAACAAAACTGAGCAGTACAACCCATTAAACTAGAGATTAATATTATTTTCTCCTTAAACTGTGTGCATCTAGAAATTATCCATACTCCCCCTACAGAAGGGATTGGAATTTCCTGGGGGGTGGGGGGTTCCGTAAGACCCAAAAATTTAAAGAAATGTGTCAAGCTTTATTGGAATTTCCAGAGGGGTGGGGGTCTTAGAGAAAATCCCTTTCATGGGGAGGTATGGTATTTTTCTGGAACTACATATTACATCATTTTATGATTGTTTTATGTTCTTCCTCTAAGCTGAGGACATCTTTTGGATGTTGCCAAGTTACAAAATATTCAATCAGAATAAGGTGGAAGAAATACATATAACTCAGTCTTGTTTGCTATGGAAGAATCACACAACACTGCTCCACCCCTACCCCTTCCGCCTATGTCTCTACCCACCCCACTCAGGGACAAACTGAACAAAGACTAAAAAATAGTTTAGTCAGTGTGACGTTGAGAAAGATAACTCGGTCGTGTTAAAAGCCAATAACTTTGAGAAAGTATTCAGTCTTTTCTGTAGAAGTTTTCAGTGAAAAGCTACAAACCTATATTATAAAGGACCAATAAAACCGTCAGATCGCATGATTCGTTTATATTTGAATGCGGGCAAAACGGGCTAACCGCATACAATCAACGTGTTCTTGAGTGAAAACATTACAAATCATACAGTGCCACTATTTTTACCTCAACAAGCTGTGATTTATTTAATCCTGGCCGGGTTTGCAGTTTGTAATGTCGCTTGTACCTCCGTAAAGTGTTCACCTGTAGTTGACAGAAGTCGACCTGCATGAAAAATCAAGAGAACTTGAACACGTCAAAACGACCTACATGTAACAGCGTAACCTATGAGTTTTAACATGCAAATGAAAGCAGACTGAAATACAAGGTAGTTGAGATATTAGGAGTGTTCAATAAGTACGATGATGCAAAATTTGTAGAAATCTGTGTTTTGCTTACCTCGGCAGCTTCGCCTTCATCGTCAGAATCTTTGCGCTTTCTCTTGCTACGAACACTTTGAATCATGTTTTTGTGGTGTTCGCAAATGTAGATGTGTCTAGCCTAAAACGAAAACCGTTTGGAACAAAAGTACTATAAATCAAAGCGTCTAAAGGCCATCAAACATGCAATATGGTCAGCAAAGTACAATTTGTGAAAGGATTCAATCGAAAAAATTTCGCTTACATTCACATCAAGTGACAATTTCAGTTTTCTCTGAGAAACTGTCTTCTGAATTCGCTTCGAATAGCTGGCGTTTCCAGCTGGGCGTTTACAGCGTTCGTTGTCTTCTACGAGACAGCAAATTTGCCCAACAGTAGAGCTCTGTTCTTCTTGTTCGCTTCGATAACCATTCATGCCTGCCGTTTGCTTTGCCGCCGATCTTGAAAATCGCTCCTTTCCCGTTTGTTGTACACATGCGAGTGACGTCATGTCACATGGCTGAACAATAAAGAAATTAGGGTCTTTTCCAAACTTGTGCCATTCGTCACGCAATATTCTAATCACTTGCATGGGGCAATTCAAGATATTCTGAATTCTGTGACTGCTTTGTATATTGAAAGACCCTTATTTTGTCTAGGAAAACAACCAGAACATGTGCGGCGTTCGCTCCCCACCCCGAATTAAGCGGTAGTAACCGATCAAAGACGGTGGTAAAGGATATTTTCGTGACTCGTGATCGGCCCCTTTTTTTCCCCGTGAAATGTGAAATGGCTACTTTTTTCCTCGTGAATCGTGATTTTCATAGTAGCCGTAAAGCGTGATTTTGCAAAATTATTTTCCGTGAAACCAGAAATAAATGTTTAATTCGCCGTGAACCGTGATTTTCATTGTCTTTGTTTTTTCGTGAATTGTGAAAGGACCGTTTTATTTTCCGTGAAACGTGATTTAGACCCCCCCGCCTTTACCACCCTCATCAAAGAGCTTCATAAACCTGCAATCAGATACGACGTACCGCCCCGTAAATCGTCGAATTAGCGCTCGGCCGGGCAAAGGAGATCGAGTCACGGTTCCCAAGATGCTCTGCGCGAGAAATTTAGCGATTACCGGAAGCTCGAGGGATCTCAAAAGGGTTGTCGCGTGTCGATGCAAGTTTTTGGTTGCCAAGTTAGAGGTCGGCAAAGTCTTCAAAGGTTGGTTTCTTTCTCGGTTTTGAATCTTTGATGTCTATCTGTTGTGCTAATCGAATTTATTGTGCTAACAATAATGTTTTGTACCCGAGTTAGATTAATTTTGCCAGACCTGCCAACCCCTGGTAAAGGAAAATCTGGAGATTCTACAGAAAAAAAGGGAGATTCTACATTTTCCCCCATCAAACCCCTTTTCCATCGCGGGAACTATATACCTGCCAACCTTTTTTAATTTATAGGAGTGACATTTTTCTCCTGAGAGCGCCAGGATTTTTCGTAGGGCTCCAATGATTTCCGAAGATGTCCGAAGACTTCCGAAGATGTTCCGAAGACTTCAGTCTGGCCAGTACATTGATCGATACTTTGAATATCCATACGATGATACATAGCTCGACGAAAGACTGGTAATATTTAAACTGGCCATTTTAAAACCATGACAATTTATCGAATAGATGTCGACGTACTTGTTTAGTAAGAATCGTATCTATGTACAATATTATTTATAAAATGACCGGTTAAAACAGCGATAACTTTTTTTGTACGTTTCTACCAGGCGTGAGTTTTTTTGATCCGCAGGCGTGACAAATCACGCCTTAGGCGTGGCACTTGGCAGGTATAGAACTAGACAATGTAATAAGGCAAGGCCACGACTAAAAACCAGTGAAGAGTGCCAGATCTTGTGTAGACTCAATAGTTAAATTTAGCTTATACGTTTGCCTATCATATTCTAAGTGGTAAGTGAGCGTTATTCTAATTACCTACTTTCAAACAGACTTTAGGAATAGTATCTTTAGAAATCACTGGATGTGATTTGAACCTCGAACCTCGAGGAACCTCGCGATATCTATGATTTTTGTCACCGTAAAGTTTGGCTTTTTTTCGCTTTCTCGCGCGAAGGACATGTGCTCTGAATTTCTGGGAAGGTCAGCCAATTCCACCAGGAAAAATTTTAACTTTCGCTCTATAAGCGACGGTTTTAGCGATCGTATCTAATCCAGCCGTGGTAATTAATATTTTTCTCGGTCTTTCACTAAATGTTGTTCCGCTTTAATTATTTTTTTTAATTTGAGATTGCAATTCTCATAGATGGATCAGAAAAACGTCCACATGTTGTGACGGCGCAAATTATACGCCAAACAAGCCTAGAGAGAAAAGATTCGCGATCACAATGAAGTTGGTTCTTCTGAGGAGGTAGAACAGAGTCCTGTTCGACGTACATAAGCTTTTCAGGGAAAAGGTTGAAGACCTTGGGATAAGGTACTTGATATTTTCTTGTTCATTGAGTTATCCTCGTTTTCATGGTTGAGATTTAAGCTTATTAAGAACTTTCACGGTGTCTGACATTCGGAGACTGCAGACTGCAGACTACATTTAGGCCTAAAGAGCGCTCTGGTTAGCCTGAAATTCAGTCAGATTAGCCAGAATAGCATTCAGGTTAGCCTGTTTATGGTTAGCTTTCGAGAATGGCAATGGGAAATGTGAGATTTAGTTGAAACGTCTACAGTCTGCGGTCTGCAAATTTCAAAAGCGAAGCCTTGGAGCCAAGGCTGGCCCATAGCTGCCGGAGTTTATCCCGGTTTCTGTAACATGAAGCAGCTAGAAGTATTTCTACTCCCCCTGGACGGGATGTCAGTCCATCATGGGTCACTCCCCCACAATTTGTTAGGTTTCCTCAACAATTCACCGGTACCCATTTATACACCTGGGTGGAGAGAGGCACTGTGAGAGCAAAGTGTCTTTTCCAAGAACACAACACAATGTCCCCGGCCAGGGCTCGAACCCGAGTTCGCTCAGGAGTCGAGCGCACTAACCATGAAGCCACCGCGCCTCCCCTGCAAATGTCAGTCACCGATTATTTCATGTCCATGTTTTTCCTGTTTTTTCCCTAGGTTTTATATTTCCTATTTCGTAATATCTAGATGGACCGTATCTTGGTTAGGGATTTCGTGACCCATTTATAGACCTCCAAATAGCTTATTTATAATCTATTTTTTTTTTTGACTTCCTTCTCTTATACAGCTAGGTTTATTTTGCCACTAAGCAACAACATTCTAATATTATTATATTCTGAAGCTTATATCAATCATACAGATTACGAATTGACACCCAAATAGGATATCTTTGCACCTTCCTGCAATATTTTTTTTCAATATAACCCAGATTCACTCCAGTTGTAAGAACTTTCAATTTGTTGGAAATCACCAGTTCACCCAGCACTAGCCTCGTCTCAATATCCTTTATTCGTCACAATGGTCACAAGAAGTCTCAACCGTCACCGAACACGTTTTTGTCCACTCTCAATTACAGATCATTCTCTATTGTAAATGTATTCTATGTTCACGTGGTCAACTTGCTGGTTGTTGATTACTGTACAGTCCTTGTCACAATATGAATTTCCTTTTTTGTCACGCACCTATGAGTAACGCAGCTATGAATCTCTAACAAACTTATTACACATTTCCTAATAATTTTCTTGTAAGGTACATGTATGGTTTTCTTTCATAGGTGATTATATTTCTGTAAACCTTGAGGTGCTTTATAAACAATTTGTCTTTAATCAATATTATTTCATAACTTGTAGAGAATTTTCCAAGAGGATGGATATAGATGTGCCATTTTACTATAATTTGGACAGCTCTCATTTGATGAAAGACCAGATTATGATGCAGACTAAGATGATAATCACAATCAACCCATTACGCCTGCACAGGCTACAACTCAATCAAAGGGAAGACAGCTCCATCTTTCTGGTTGGAATGACTCATCTCCCTGCTCGTCACCACCAAACAATTCTTCAGTTGACCTAGAAATTATCTTGCTTCACCTCTGTTGCAAGTTCGATGTTTTTAGTGGTAGGTAGTTTGTAGTCAAAACAGAACTCAGGGATGTCGGAAAACACAACCAGGATATTTATTCCAGACGAACGCAGTATTTCCACACAGGACTTCACAACAAGAACACGCTCGGCTTGTAACCACACTTGACTTCCGTCACTCTTGTATAAACACACGGCCTCTGCCTAGATATCCACGTAACCTCTCTGTTACACTTCACAAACACGACCACGACCTCTGTCGATACTTCACACGCGACCTTCGTCACACTTCAGTAAACACTACTGACTCACGAGATTATTCTCTTAACACTCCTGGGATAAAACCATCTAAACATTACACCGATTCGCTTATATACTTTACAGCAAAAGATTCTAGAACTTTCCGGCTTGGCTAAATAAAGTAACATTACAATATAAACTATTTACAGCAACAGACGTAAACAACTAAAAATACACTGTGATGCGACACTAATTAAATATGCTAGAAGAGTCGAGGCGAAATTAGCATATTCGCGAATCTTCCAAGTACTAGTCACGCAATGATTTTTCGTAACATAACCCCCTCTAGAGAAGAAATTTCTTAAATTTCTACTAACAACGAAAAATTAGATAAATAGTACCAAGAGAGGAGGTAGTCCAATGTCTCTAAAGTTATTCCTCTACTCTGTTTAGGTAATCTGCTCCTACATTCTCAGATGCTTTGATAGCCTCAACTCTGAAGTTATAACTCTGAAGAAACATAGCCCAACGCATAAGGCGTCCATTAGCGAACTTTGCACTGTTCATCTACTTCAGTGGCTCGTGATCTGTTTGTAGCACAAAGGGAGCTCCATACAAATGCAGATGAAACCTTTTGAATCCCCACACAATAGCTAAACACTCTTTCTCTATGAATGTGAAGAGTGATCATCGCAGTAAATTTTCCAATCTAAGCAACTGGAAAGAAGAAGCCTGAAAAAAATTGTTGAATCGTTGAAGCCCTGATTTTTTTTTCAGGCTTCTTCTTTCCAATTGCTTAAATTGGAAAATTTACTGCGATGATCACTCTTCACATTCATCTACAACCGCAGTGTAAATATGAATTGTTTCATATATAATTCACATCATTTCACTGCACGGGAAAATATGAACTCAATGGATTGACCTTGCTCCCAATGTGTGGCTTCATGGCTCGGTTGGTGGGGCGTCGCACCGGTATTCGCGGAGGTCATGAGTTCCAATCCCGTTGAAGCCCTGATTTTTTCAGGCTTCTTCTTTCCAATTGCTTAAATTGGAAAATTTACTGCGATGATCACTCTTCACATTCATCTACAACCGCAGTGCAAATATGAATTGTTTCATATATACTTCACACTCTTTCTCTATGGTTGAATAATTACGC